>WBNM01006939.1:121552-155494 GCA_013399055.1 Ramphastos sulfuratus
GCTGGGTTTGGAGACTCCACAACCTCCCTGGGCAGCCTGCTGCAGGGCTCCAACACCCCCACACCAAAGGATTTTCTCCTTGAGTTCAGGAGAAGCCTCCTGGGCTCCAGTCTGTGCCCACTGCCCCTGTTCTGTCTCTGGGCCCCAGTGACAAGAGCCCAGCCCCCTTCTCTTGCCCCCCACCCCTTAGCTCCTGCTGAGCATTGCCCAGATCTCCTCTGAGGCTGCTCTTCTTCAGGCTCTCAGCCTCTCACAGGCTCACGGGTGTCAGGGGCCGGCNGACTTGGCACCAGGATGGCTCAGTCTGGAGAAGAGGAGGCTGAGAGGAGATCTCATTGCTCTCTGCTGCTCCCTGAAAGGAGATTGCAGTGAGGTGGAGCCAACAGGATTTGTTTCCCTTCCTCATCTCCTTTCATTCCAAACCCACTCAGAATGACAGGATGCAGGGATTAGAAGGGACCTCTGGAGATCAGCTGCTCAAGTGCCCTCCTAGTGCAGGCTCACCCAGAGCAAACCACTCTGCTGGGTTTGGAGACTCCACAACCTCCCTGGGCAGCCTGCTGCAGGGCTCCAACACCCCCACACCAAAGGATTTTCTCCTTGAGTTCAGGAGAAGCCTCCTGGGCTCCAGTCTGTGCCCACTGCCCCTGTTCTGTCTCTGGGCCCCAGTGACAAGAGCCCAGCCCCCTTCTCTTGCCCCCCACCCCTTAGCTCCTGCTGAGCATTGCCCAGATCTCCTCTGAGGCTGCTCTTCTGCAGGCTCTCAGCCTCTCACAGGCTCACAGGTGTCAGGGGCTGGAAAGGACCCAAAGAGCTCATCCAGTCCAACCCCTGCCAGAGCAGGACCAGACAATGCAGCTCAGGGCACACAGAACACATCCAGACAGGCCTGGAAAGGCTCCAGAGAAGGAGACTCCACAGCCAGAAGGAGACTTCACAACCAATCTCCCTCCTTGCCAGAGAGATGCTCCAGGCCCCTCAACAAACTTGTGGCTCCCTGTTGGACTCTCTCCAGTAGTTCTCTGTCCCTCTCGACCTAGAGAGCCCCAAATTGGACACAATACTCCCACAGCTGGAGCAGAGGGGGAGGAGAGGGGAATGTCCCTGGCCCTGCTGGCCACATTCTCTCTAATGCATCTCTGGAGCCCATTTGCCTTCTTGCCCACCAGGGCACATCACTGCCTGATGGGCAGCTTGGTGCCCACCAGCACCCCCAGGGCCCAGCCCAGCAGGTTCTCAGGAGCAGCAACCAACCTATGGCCCATTCCACTCTGCTGCCTCTGCAGCTGAGCCCCAGGCCAGCACTGAGCTCTGCTGTGCATGGAGTTTCTGACACAGCAGAGAGAAGCTGTTGGGTATTTATCAGTCAACTCAACAGCTCCATGTCAAAATGTTTGTTGGAGAACTTCAACACAAGACAGCTGCAGGAAGCGGCGCCTGGAGATGAATCACCAATACTTTCTGTGCTTTGATCAATACTTCTGCTTGCTGAAATATGAGAGCAAGGCAAATGGATGCTGGAACTGGAACTGAAGCACCATTAACTCCACCAGCAGCTTTCCACCTGGAATATTTCAGGAGGATGCTCAAATTGGACACTGGAGGCAAAACCTCTGTGGCAATTGGCATAGATTTAAGAGAGGCTTTTACCTCCACCAGGGCTTAGGGCACCACTGGATCCCAATTTCCTGATGCTTTCCCCTTTCCCTGGAAGGTTTTTGAGGACCCAAGTGACAGCAAACACAGAACCACAAATGGGTCTGATGAAGAACAGCTCAGAGCTCTGAAAAACCACACTGAGGTATTCTGGAGTGTGGCCAGCAGGCTGAGGAAGGATCTCCTCCTCCACCTCACTCTGCCCTGCTGAGGCCACACCTGGAGTACTGAGTCCAGTTCTGGGCTCCAAGTTCAAGAGGCAATTTAAACTGCTTGAAAGAGTCCAACAGAGGCCATGGAGATGCTGAGGGCCTGGAGCAGCTCTGGCAGGAGCCAAGGCTGAGAGCCCTGGGGCTGGGAGCCTGCAGAAGAGCAGCCCCAGAGGGGAGCTGAGCAGTGCTCAGCAAGAGCTGAAGGGTGGGGGGTGAGAGCCTGGGGCTGAGCTCTTCTCATTGGTGCCCAGCAACAAGACAAGGGGCAAGGGGCACAAAGTGGCACCCAGGAGGTTTCCCTTGAGCTTAAGGAGAAAATTCTTTGGTGTCAGGGTGCTGGAGCCCTGGAGCAGGCTGCCCAGAGAGGTTGTGGAGGATCCCTTCAGGTGTTGGAAGGTAGCTCTAAGGTCCCCCTGGAGCCCTACAGACCACTGAGGAACTCCACTTGTCACTGGTTACCTGCCAGTGCACCCCCAGGCACCCCAAGGTTTGTCCCTAGTGCCTATCTGGACTCAGCTGAGAGGAGAAGGCTGAGCTGATTTACAGGCCCCAATGCTGGGCAATTGACAAGGCACTAAAATAGCAAAGTGAAGTTGTTTTAATGAAAGCACAAAGCCAGACTGAAGCCAAGAGCTGCAGCAAAGCAGGGAAGCTGAAAACCATTACCCAATTTACCAAGCATCACTGAGCAGGTTGCTACTGAGCACCATGCTCCAGCAGCTTCCCTTTTCTGCTTTGGGTTTTGGGTTTTTTTTATCCTTATGTTAAAAAATTCACTGCTGCTGCTCCAGAAATGGCAATTTGCTTTGCTTTGCTTTAAAAATTACATACTGCAACTGAAATGGGGCAAGAAGGCAAAGACAATATCCCAGTGGCTGCTGCAGCATAGCCACAGACATGCTGTAAGCCTCCTCCTCTGCCTGCTGGGTTGGCATTAAACACAGAGCCCTGCCTGGCAGGGCTGGTGCTGGGCCAGGCAGATCAGCTCTGGGCTGAAAGAGGAGAAAACATTTATCTTTAGCTCCTGCTCTCTAGGAGTTCATTCTGTTACTGTCTGGACCTCCTCTCCTCAGCTCTGAGCTCTGAAGTGGTTGTGCTGCTCTAACATGAACTCTTCACCCTCTCTAAGGATGCTGCAGGATTGGGATGTTTGAGCTCCATCACAGGTTCAGGCTATTTACCAAGGCCTGGAGTGACAGGATGAGGGCTGATGGCTTCAGACTGGGAGCAGCTCCATTCAGATCAGACATTAGGAGGAGTTCCCCCCCAGGAGGGTGGTGAGGCACTGGATCAGGCTGCTCAGAAAAGATGTGGAGGCTCCAAGCCTGGAAGTGTTCCAGGCTGGGCTGGATGGAACCTTGGGCAGCCTGGGCCAGCAGGAGGGGTCCCTGCCCATGGAACTGGATGAGCTTGAAGGTCCCTTCCAACCCAGAACATTCTATGACTCAGTGCCTGGCACCTGCACACTCAATGCCTCTTCAGCTGGTGCCAACCTCCTGCCAAGGGCAGGGACACCTCCACCAGCCTGGCCTTGAACACCTGCAGGGAGGGGGCAGCCACAGCCTCCCTGGGCTGTGCCAGTGTCTCCCCACTCTGTCAAGAATTTCTGCCTCATCCCCAGTTCCAATCTGCCCTTCTCAGGTTTCAATCCATTCCCTCCTGTCCTATCACAACCCCAAACCAGAGCCCCCTCCAGGTGCTGCAGGTGTCACAGCCCTGCCCCAGGGGCACCAGGATGCAAAGTATGGAGCAATAAATCTGAACCATGACTTAATGCAGGCTGTGGTCTGGAAAATGCTGGGATATTGATGTTGGTCTCCTCCTCTAATGCCATCTATTAATTCAGATAAGCTGATGTTAGCATCTTCTTGGCAAGGCAATCCACAGGGAATCAATATATCAAAAAGGAAAAGAAAAGGATCCTGTCTTTATGCAGCACAGCTTAGCAGAGGAGATCAATTTGACTCCTCCAGCTGCCACTGAAGCCAGCAGAGCTCTGTCCTAATGCTGATGTCATTATCTGGATGCTGCTGCTTGAGCCCTTTTTTGGGTTGGGTTGGGTTGGGTTTGGTTTTTTCTACCAAGACAAATAATTGAGTCAATCTCTGCTCACAGATGGCAGTTTTCCAGAGCAGGCAGAGGAATTAACCTAAAGCCAAAAGTCATTCTGTAATTGTTTACATATTGCAAAATTGCCTTTCCCTGGGCTTGCTCTTTGTGCTCCAGCTGAGACCTCAGTGCAGGGCAGGCTGCAGGCAGAGCCAACCAAGGAGCTGACCTGCTGCAATTTTTCTCTTGCAAGGCTCCTTAAAACACCCTGAGAGGTGGTTTGAGTTGTTTAGTTCTTTACTAGGAGGGTGGTGAGACACTGGAACAGGTTGTCCAGAGAAGTTGTTAACATCTCTGCTCTGCCCTGCTGAGACCTCACCTTGAGCACTGCCTTCAGTTTGGGGCTCCCCAGCTGCAGAGGGACCTGCTGGAGAGAGTCCAAGGCAGGGCTGTGAGGATGAGGAAGGGACTGAGCACTGCCTGGGGAGGAGAGGCTGAGGGACCTGGGGCTGCTTAGTCTGGAGAGGAGAAGGCTGAGAGGGGATTTAATCAATGTTTATCAATAGCTGAGGGCTGGGGGTCAGGAGGGGGGGACAGGCTCTGCTCACTGCTGCCTGGGATAGGACAAGCAGCAATGGATGGAAGCTGCAGCACAGGAGGTTGCAGCTCAACACAAGGGCAACTTCTTGCCTGGAAGGGTCCCAGAGCCCTGGCACAGGCTGCCCAGAGAGGCTGTGGAGTCTCCTTCTCTGGAGCCTTCCCAGGCCTGTCTGGATGTGTTCTGTGTGCCCTGAGTCTGGTCCTGCTCTGGCAGGGGTTGGACTGGATGAGCTCTTTGGGTCCCTCCCAACCCTGGCATCCTGTGACCCTCTGACCTCATCCCTGGCAGTGTTTAAGACCAGGCTGGGAAGAGGCTTTGAGCACCCTGGGCTAGGTGGAGGTGTCCCTGCCCATGGCAGTACTTCAAAAGCAGAAATATGGAAGCCAGGGATGGCATCCAGGGGAGGCACTGAAGTGTAAACTTCTCAGCAGCAGCTCAAGGCCCTTAAAACTTATTTTACACTCTTGAGTCAGGGATAAAACTTCAGATGTGAAGACATCTGGAAGGGAACTCTGCCAGAGAGAATCTTCACAAAATTTTGCTTAGTAGCTGCAACCTGCAGCTCCATTTCTGACTTCCAACAGAGATTATATCAGACATTGATTTTAACTCACAGAAGAAAGTACATGTTGAGATGCCTGCAACAAAAGAGCTGATTGTACCTTTCAAAACCCCAGCACTCAGAAGGGGAAGAGAACAGAGCTGAGCTTCTCCAGGAGGAAGCTTTATCTGTTGTGCTATTACCTTAAGAGATGGAAAAATCATCTTATTGCTAAGTTGCCAACTTTAATCTTCCCCAATTGGTTTGAAACACATCTTTAGAGGGAGATGAAATATGTGGGTTTGTGTACAGTCATTTCTAGACCAAGGGGGACTTTTTCTTTTCTTTGCCTTCTCTTTCCCCAGTTGAACTCATTTCTAGCAATTTACTGCTGGCTGCTGATTGCCAAATAAAGAGCACACCACAACATTTGCTGAGCATCTGCAATTCCCAGGAATTAAGTGCTAAAGATTTCTAAATTGTGGATGCTTTTATCACTCACCAGTAGCCTGAATAGCTTGAACTGAAATGGCTGCAGCCAGTGCCAGGAGACAGCAAACTTCTTTTAAGCACCCTGGCTGCACTCAGGACCAGCTCCTCCCCAGCAGCAGGCTTTGAAGCCAACATTACCATTTTGCATGCCCCACCAAAGGACCAGCAGCAGCTGGGGGAGAGGCTGGGAAGATGTTACTGTACCATGGGAGCCAAGGAGAAGTGAGGGAGAGAGAAAGGAAAGCAGCAGCAGTGGGGAGGGCCAAGAGGAAGGCAGCCTGGAAGCCCAGTGGCGAGAGGCAGAGCCCAGGCACTCTCCTCTGCCCAGCTGGGTCCTGCTGCCAACATGCCTGAGGACTCAGGAGTGCCTCCTACCCCAGCAGGGAGCTCCCCTCGACTGCTCCACTACTGAGATTATTTTCCTTCGACAGGGAACTACCAAGAGGGTAGTTCCTGGGGGGCCTGGAGCAGCTCTGGCAGGAGCAGAGGCTGAGAGCCTGCAGGAGAGCAGCCCCAGAGGGCATCTGAGCAGTGCTCAGCAAGAGCTGAAGGAGCTGTGGGGGGCAAGAGGATGGGGCCAGATACTTCTCAGTGGTGCCAGTGACAGGACAAGAGGCAACAGGCACCAAGTGGAACCCAGGAGGTTCCAGATGAACAGGAAGAGAAACTTCTTCCCACACTACTGCACACTGTGGTTGTGGAAACTGAGGCAATGATATCTTCTGAGCTGCCTGCCTGGTCTGGCTCCCTGGCAGCACAGAGATGGACAGCAAGAGCAGTTCTGCAGTGCCTGTGCCTAGGTGTATCTGGGGGTTGCTAAGCCCTGCACAGAGGCCAAGCCTGCTCAAAAGATTCATTATTTACTAATACCTAAACTAAGCAAACTCCATTTGCTAAGCATTTCATGCTTTGGTTACCCTCAAAGCAGAGTTTGCCAGGCCAGGAAAATGTTTGGCTTCTTTTTGATGTCCAAATATCAGATCCTGAGATTTGACTATTTTACTTCTGCAGAGCTCCTGCCTGCTCTGCTGCCTGTGGGAAGGTGCAAGTTGCCATGGCAATGTGGATCTCCATGGCAATGCAGCACACGGAAGACATCCTGGTGTCAGCACGGACATGGAGCATGGAGCACAGAGCCCCTGGGACTGCTGGGGAGCAGAGAGGAGCTCTGCTGTTTGTAAACACAGCACAGCACTAATTGGGCTGGTCTTGGAGGCAGGGGAGGAGGAAGGCACAGTTAGAAAAGCAAACAACAGGAAAAGAGAGCAAGGAAAGAGCCAAGGGGAAGGAGAACGCAGCTGCTGCTTGGGACCCCCTCTACAGTGGAGCTTGAGCCACCTGAGCCTGTTCAAGCACAGCTGCACCTTGAGCTCTGGGCAGCTCAGCTCAGCTCTTCAAGAACCTGCTCATGCTCCCCCGTGGGGCCTTGCAATAAATAACCTTTGCCTATACTGCTGAGCAGCCACTCCTCACCCTCAGCCACTCTGCAAACCTTCCCCTGTCTGCTGTCTCCAGTGGGCTTTGGGTTTTCCTCCCAGAAGTGACTCAGCTTCTGTCTCCTGCTTGGACTCTTCCATCCTGTAGCTTTCCTCCTCCTTCCCAGCAGCCTGGGAAATATCCTCCCCTCTTCTCCTTCGTATCTGCAGTGCTTTCACCCCACCCCCTGATCTCCCTTCTCACCCCTTGGCCCACTCCTGCCCTTGCTCCAGCACAGCTGCTTCCCTCCCTTGATGCTACAGATGCATTTCATCCCCTCAATCAATTAATAATTAAAGCCCTGGCCACATTTGTTTCTCCAGCCAATGTCTCCTCTCCACCTCCTTTCGAAATCCACACAGATTATTTCCTTGTCCCTGCCCTCCCACATCACTGTCTGCATGCAGAGGAACTGCTCCTGATGTCCTCCTCTCTCCATCCTGTCCCTGGAGAGCCTCGCTCCGCAGCGCAGCCTCAGCTGTGCTGACAGCCTGCAGACCTGCCTCTGCCTCTGCCCTTAATGAAAACCACACAGCCTCTAAAGATGAAATCACTCTGGGGGAGGGGATTTGCACAACTGTTAATTCACTTGGAAGCAGATCAGCAGATATTGCCCTGCCCATCAGCCGTTCCCACGGATAAATTACTGACACTCATTTAAATAAACGACTGGGAAGGACTTAATATGCAACCTAAGCCCACCTGTGACATGATTCACGACTTATTAATCACCCAGCCCAAGAAATATGGACCAATTATTTTTGCACAGGGTATTTTGAATATATTTTTGTCAAGCCTGAGCCTACAGACTGCAGGGAAATAAATAAATAAGTAAGAAGCACTCCGTGAGGATCTCCAATATTTCCTCCACACATCTGAATAAATCTAAGCTCTTCCCAGGACTATTTCTCTTGCTAGGCAAAGGTGACATTTATTTGCCTAAATACCCTTTCAGTTACAGGTATGAGGCCAGGGCTTGATCACAAATATAAATAAAAGGATATGGAACACTGCTGGAGAACAGCAATAAATCTGCCACTGACTTACAGCCGAGAGCCACACCGGAGAAACCTGAGCCTCTCCCCCCCGCCCATGGAAAACTCTGTTGGAACGAAGCAAGGAGAAACCAAAGGGACTAAGAGAGGTTATCAAGCTGAGAAGGAAGGTTTGTCACACCAGCAGCTCACACAAATTTCCAGCTGCTGTAGGAGAGATAGCAGCAGAGCAGCAGATCCATCAGGGAGCAGGTCCCTGCCTGCTGCCTGGCTCAGCGCTGGCAGAGCTGGCACTGGAGGCAGTGACACTGGCATTTAGCTCCCCGAGGAGGGGAAGTACCCAAATTCCTCTTGCTGCTCTCACTGCACTGCTCAGGCATCCACCTGAGCTGCTCTCTGGGCAGTGCCTGTGCTCAGGCCAGCACCAGCAGAGGCTGATGAGTGTTTGCTGACCTGGGCACTGGAGGGCTGCAAGCTGCCTGATGACTGCAGCAAGAAGCCAAATTAGTGCCACCTGTGGCTCGGTTTGGTACCAGGACAATCATCCACTGGGCCTTGAACTGGGACAAAGCTCCTAAAGGTCAGCTCAAAGTGATCAGGTCCATGCACTTGATCAGTCTGCTCCTTGAGTTCAGGCTTAGTTACACTGGCAATGAGCTGCCGTGGCAGGAAGGATTTAAACCTCACTTGGCCACTTCAAAACAGAACAAGGGCAAACACATCTCATTGTGCAGGGACAGAGCATGCCCAGAATCACCAACCAGGCTCCAGGAGCTCACAGCAAACAGTTCTGAGCCAGCTTCTCTCCCTGTAATGCTCGACCAGCCCTGGCACTGCCCTGGCAGTCAGAGCAGCTCCTGCATCACATCTTCCTTCCAGGGTTCAGTGGCCACAGTGGTGCCACACTGAAGGTTGGACTGGATGAGCTGAGAGGCCTTTTCCAACCTTAATCATTCTTTGAGTCTATGAAATGGGATAAAAACCTGTGCAGACATTTGAGAATGGCTCTGTCAACATTGTCTGCACCTTATTGCAACCCCCCCCAAAAGAAGCAGCCCAGGGTGGGGAGCCCAGCTCAGGCTTCACACAGCCACAGGCATGAGGAGCAGCTCAGCTGAGGAAGCAATGGGAAAAGCAGCATCCAAAATGGGTTCAAATGGAGCCAGCACAAGGCCTGACACAGCTGCTCTGTGGCACCTCTTGGCACGCTGAGGGCAAACAGACTTATGGGGGAGATTTCCTCACAGCTTGGGGCCCCTCCAAAAGCAAACAGGAGTTTGTTGCAGATGAACATTTCCACAGCACCAGAACCTGCTGCAGCCTCTGCTCCTCCCCTCACAAGCCATTGCATGGGCAGAGTGGCTCATCAATACCTGTGTCTCAGTCCCTGGCTCCAGAGGGGTGTTTATTGTTTTGGCATCAATCAAAGCAGTTAAAGCAGCTCCTGCCTCCTTATTTCTATTTTCTCATCCCCACCCCCCTGCTGTCCCTGCAAGACCTTCCCCACAGCATCCCTCTGCCTTGTGAGCTGATCACAGCTCTCTCCAGGAAGGCAGCAGCTGATTAACCCCAGCCAGGTCTCCATTCCCCTCCTCTAAAGAGCTCCCTTAGGACCTCTATCAACCTCAAGGGTGAGGGCTAAGGAACCCTTTCCTGTAGGCAAGTTACTGCCAGCTCAGCTCCTGCTGCCTTCTTTGATCTCCAGTCAGGTACCAGCCTGCACAAATCACTGCACCCACCCAGCCCTCGCCTGCTGCACTGCAATCAAACAGTGTGGACCTGAGGAGCAATCTCTGCCCTGAAGGATTGTCCAGCCTGGGGCAGCAGGAGGAGGGGGCAGTGCAGTCCCCAGCCCTGCAGCAGCAGGAAAGGCTGAGGGACTCTGTTCAGTGGTGACCTGGCAGTCCTGGGGTAATGGTTGGACTTAGAAGCATCAAATCAGAGAGTGGCAGGGGTTGGAAGGGACCTCTGGAGGTCATCCAGTCCAAGCCCCCTGCCAGAGCAGGGTCACCCAGAGCATGCTGCAAAAGAATGTGTCCAGGTGGGGTTTGAAAATCTCCAGAGGAGACTCCACAGCCTCTGTGGGCAGCCTGTTCCAGGCCTCCAGCACCCTCATGCCTCCATCTGGGGTCTCTGCCTTCCAGTTGCCCTCCTTGCCCCTGGTGCTCCGAGACCACAGAGCTCACAACTCTCCCTTCCCTTCCAGGGCACACTGGCTCCCTGGAAAGCTTTCAGCACAAGCCTGAACTGTGCCAAAAGGCTGGGAAATGATAAAGACTGGGGGATAAAAATCAATCTTTGCCCTCTGATGGGTTTTGAAGCCTCAAGCTCAGAAATGGAGAGCTGAAAGGTGCCAATAAGAACCCATCAGAAGCAAGTGGGGGACACTGAAATGGAGCCTTCAGACTTTATGATGCCCCAGGAGCTTTGTGACTCAAATGTGTTCTGACCAAGTGTCACAGCTTTACAGGACATGTCAAATATTCATTGTGCTTTGTCAGTCAGCCTCTGCCAGGTGTCACTTAGGCACCTGTGTGGGTAACACTTTCACTGCCACTTGTTTGGCTTCACTTCCAGGAACCATCCAGTGCAGTGCCCTGCATGTGGCACAGAATCACAAATGCCAATTAGAAAGGACTTTTCTCTTCCTCATCCCTGATGAATCCTGGAACTTCAGCAATCTCTCTGCACTTTCCATCACTACATCTTAAGGCTGTATTAGCAAGAACCTGACTTTGATCCTGTAAACATCCAGCACCTCCTTCACCCTGTGGCTCCTGTGAGCCAGAGAGGGCAAAGTGAGCTGTACTTTCATGGCAGAGAAGCATCATTTCCTTACTCCACTTGTCAAGTGTTGGGTAGCTTCCTGCCTTAGAGATGAATCCACCCAGCTGACAGAGGGTTCCTGGAGTGCAGTGAGTAGCATCTGAGGACTTAGGCTTTCCTTTGCTGATGTGGTGTTGGTTTTTTACTCTGAGAAAGAGGCCCTTCCATTCCTGCTAAAGCAGGGCTGCAGCTGCAGTGGAGCTGCATCTGCATCCAAACCACACAAGGAATCACAGAACTGTTAAGGTCAAGAAGCCCTCTGAGATCATCCAGTCCAGGCATCAACCCAACAGCACCATGGCCACCAAGCCATGGCCCCAGGTGCCAGAGCCAGGGGCTCCTGAAGAGCTGCTGGGACCCCAGCACCTCCCTGTGTCAGTGTCTCACCACTCACCAGTAAAGAGTCTAAACCTGTCCTGCTCTAGTTGCCCTTGGCAACAGCTCCTGCCCAGCTCTCCTGCAGCCCCTTCAGGCACTGCAAGGCTGCTTTAAGGCCTCCTGGAGCCTCCTCCAGGCTGGACAGTCCCAACTGTCCCAGCCTGTCCCCACAGGGGCAGTGCTGCAGCCTCTGAACACCTTCATGGCATCCTCTGGACCTGCTCCATCAGGTTCATCTCCTCCTTGTGATAAGCAGCCCAGAAGTTCCCCCGTGAGGGAAGCTGACTTTGAGTACCTGGTGGAGGAGGAAGCTGCAGCAGCCCTTATCAGCCCAAATCTGGCAGCTGCTAATTGTCTCCCTGTTCAATCTGCTGAGAGCAGCAGCGCCGGATGAAGAAGTGCTTGTTCTGATAATCAAATCAGAACAAAGAGTCGACAGACACTGCTGGAATTTACATTTTTATATCAAAGATGACATTTGATAGTGCCAATCCAAGTGCCTTGGAGTCTGTCTTTGCAGCACTAATGACTCCTACAGTAATAAACACCCTGTGCTGTGACCCTTGCCAGGCTGGCTGCGAAGTCGAGGGACGTTTATTGCTGAGTATGTTCCCATTCTATTAAAGTTATTGCCTAAAATAACCACACTGCTCCAGTTGCCTGCCTGGATCCATCCCAGCCTGCTCAGTTTATACCTCTGTGGCAGAGAGGCTGCAAGTTTAGTGCTGCTGTGTAACTCCCCAGGAAAAGAGATCTTGGAACAGCTGCAGACACAGACATGGAGCTCATTAATAACCCTCCCGTAGCTAAAGGCTACAGGCAGAATGAGAGACCCAAACACTCTGCATTTTGAGCATCCATAAGGTGCTAAAGAACCATTTCTGATATTATGGGTTTTGCTAAATTGGTTTATCTGCATCACTGAGCAATGGCATCAATATGAGAATAAAGAAACTCTGCACATGTTGGGGAGGCTCCTTCTGTGCAGAGCCACTTGGATGTGTTCCTGGGTGACCTGCCCTGGGTGACCTGCCCTGGGTGACCTGCCCTGGGTGATCCTGCCCTGGCAGGGAGTTTGGCCTGGATGGCCTCCAGAGCTCCCTCCCAACCTCTCCCATTCTGTGATTCTCTGCAAGCCTCGTTTGGAATCTCATCAAGGTGACAAAGTTTTATGTAGAGGCAGGAGCAGGGAGCAAAGAGGAGGAAGGCTGCAGGAGGCTAAGGGGAGAGGAGCAGAGCAGGGATGGGCACCAGGGCTCGTGGAAGATCAAGAGACATTTGCAGAGCATGGAATGAGAATGAGATTTCCTGAGAGCCTTAAGGAACCAAGGAACAAGTCAAAGCCACCAGCCTCAGCTGTGCAATAGACAATGTCAGTGGCAGGCAGCACTGCTGTGACTGAGCCTTGATTAGTGCTGCCAGGAGAAGCAAGAATTGCACACTGAGAGCAGCAGCACTTCCACACTGCCCCTGCTGACTCACACAGCAAAGCCCACAGCAGCAGGGCAGGGGAGCCAGGGCAGGGGGTGCTGAGACACGTGGAGGAAAGACTCCTTTGGCAGAGCAGTGAGCCAGAGAGTGATGAAAGTCTTTGGGTTGGAAACGTGCTCCAAGGTCACCCAGTCCAGCACCAGCCCAGCACCACCACGGCCACCAAACCCTGGCCCCAGGTGCCATGGCCACACCTTTCTGGAACACCTCCAGCATGGGCACTCCACCACCTCCCTGGGCAGCCTGTGCCAGTCCCTGACCACTCTTGCAGCAGAGAAATGTTTCCTCATCTGCAACCTAACCCTGCCCTGGTGCACCTTGAGGCCATTTCGTCTCCTTTCACCTGGCACTAGGGACAAGAGACCAACTGCACCTCACTGCCACCTCCTTCCAGGGAGCTGCAGAGAGCAAAGAGGTCTCCCTCAGCCTCCTCTGCTCCAGGCTGCACATCCCCAGCCCCCTCAGCTGCTCCTCCCCAGCCCTGCTCTCCAGACCCTTCCCTGCTTCATTGCCCCTCTCTGGACACACTGCAGCCCCTCAATGTCCTTCTTGGAGCGAGGGCCCCAAGCTGACCTCAGTACCTGAGGTGCTGCCTGACCAGGAGAGCACTTCAGTGGGAGCTGAGCCCTCAGCACCTGTGGCTCCACAGCTCTGTCTCTGTGCTCAGCGTTTGAGAGCCAGCCCAGGAGCAGGCAAACACCTGGGGGGCAGCTGCTGGGGCCCCCAACACTCCAGTTCAGCAGTTCAGTGCCTGCTGAGCCTGGACACATCCAGGGTGTCTGGAAGCCATGGGAATGCCCTGAGCACTGTGTCTGGGGATGTGAACGAGGACAGCACCCAAAGGGAAAAACTGTGGAGGCAGGGCAGAGCTCCAGCAGCCAGGCTGCTGTCACCTCCTGTTTCAGTATCACTGTCACAGCTCACATCCTCCTGAGCTCAAAGCAAACACTCCTGGGCAGGAATCAATAACACCAACTGCAAGCAGCCAGCGAGGCTGATCCCTGCCTGTACCTCACATGCTCACTGTCTTATTTATTTAGCATTTCTTTATAAAACCTTTCTTGCAGAGGGAAAAAAAAACCATCAAATGGCAGAGCATTCCCCATGGGAGGTGGATTTTTTCCCCCCCTTGCTCATGCAGTACCCAGCACTGCTTGCATTATAAAAGGAGCATTTTTCAGTGTTACTTTTATTGACACCAATTAGTCCTTTATTACATTTTCTGAGATTCATTATGTGCAGTAATTAATATCCCAGGCTAGCACTCAAACCCAGCATCTGTTTAACGTTTCTGGAGGAACAGAACTAAAAAAAAAAAAAAAAAGGGAAAAAAAAGAAAAATAAAAACAAACCAATAACCTCCACATGAGACAAGAAACCCAGATCAGAGCCAGGTTCCTCCCAGGCAAGTGAGGATATTTAGAATCACAGAATCATTTTGGTAGGACAAACCTTCCAAGATCATCCAGTCCAAGCATCAACCCAAGCCCGCCATGGCCACCAAACCCTGCCCCCAAGTGCCATGGCCACAGGGTTCTGGGACACCTCCAGGCATGGGCACTCCACCACCTCCCTGGGCAGCCTCTGCCAGTCCCTGACCACTCTTGCAGCAAACAAATTTCTCCTCATCTCCAACCTAACCCTGCCCTGGTGCACCTTGAGGCCACAGTTTTGGTGCCATTTTGAGTGGCACAAGGCAATGGCTGCCACCTGGGTTTTACTCTGTTGCCCAGGGCACAGCCAGGAGCCCATCCCAGTGCTGCAGGGCTGAGGGCCAGGGGCTGTGTGGGTGAGCTCAGGATCAGGCTCACAGAAGTCAGGGGTTGGAAGGGACCCAAAGAGCTCACCCTGCCCAACCCCCTGCCAGAGCAGCACCAGACAATGCAGCTCAGGGCACACAGAACACATCCAGACAGGCCTGGGAAGGCTGCAGAGAAGGAGACTCCACAGCCTCTCTGGGCAGCCTGTGCCAGGGCTCTGGGACCCTTCCAGGCAAGAAGTTGCCCCTTGTGTTGAGCTGCAACCTCCTGTGCTGCAGCTTCCATCCATTGCTCTGGGCTCTGGGGACACCTTCCTGTGGCCTTCCAGGGGCTGAGCAGAGAGCTGGGGACAGACTGGAGCAGGGCTGCTGGCATCACCTCACACACCAGAGAGAGATGGAGGCCAGACAAACTGTGTCTGCTCTGCATGCCTGACATGCAGCCACTCCTGCCTTGCAGGGATCATCTAAAGCAGGAATCTATACCAGCTGAGCTGCCAAAACCTGAACTGCAACCACCTCCAGGAGCCAAACTGTGTGGCTGAAGCCCTGAGATAGCATTCAGGAAGGAACTGCTCTGCTGCTTCCAAATGGGATTTGTTTTGAGGGTGTCCAGGCAAGGTGAGGATTGGTGAACACTGCTTTGATGTTCAGCCCATTTGAAGAGAAAGCAGAAAACAAGGAACACAAAGGGAAGCAGCAAGTGAGGTGAGACCAACAAGCAGGTGAAGGAGGCTGGGAGCAGAGGACACAGTGGAGGGGAACATAATCTGCATTACAGCAGCAGCCCTAAAACTCCAAGGGGAGAAGCAAAGCCCTTGCAAGGCCCTGGACAAGTGCCTGACCAGCACTCTGTGCCCCAGGAGGGAGCAGGACTCACAAGCTGCAGTGGAAACAGCCCTGGGGTCTGTGTGACTCTGCCTCTGCCAGCCCCAACCAGCCCCCAGGGACTGCTCCACAGCAGCTGCAGAACAGCCCCTGCACAGATGGCTCCTCTCTGTGCTAGCACAGCAGCAGGCAGCTCCAGCTTGGGCCTGCTGCCTCCTGATACTGAAATGAGAAGCTCCCCAGAGCGTGGCAATGAAGTCAGAGCAGGCATCATGGCCCTGGGTGGGGACAAGGCAGCCTCCCTCTGTGGGGGTCTCACTTGAGCTCACCTTGCACAGAGAGCACAGCTGGGACAAGGCAGCAGCCAACATCTGTACCACTGGCAACCTGCTTCCCCAAGACAAGCTGTTCCTCTCCAGCAAGCTCTTCCTACACAGCCCTGCACTTCAGATCCCCCCAGTGCCAGTGGGATGCTGGCAGAGTGCAGGCTGGAAGGAAAATGGAAAAATCAGTTAATAAATAGTCTGAGTTAACCTGAGAGGAGACCTCACTGCTCTGCACAGCTCCTCCAAGGGAGGCTGGAGCCAGGTGGGGGTTGGCTTCCCCAGGAACAAGTGATGGGACAAGAGGAAATGGCCTCAAGTGGCACCAGGGGAGGTTTAGGTTGGACATTGGATGAAACTTCACTGAAAGGGTTCTCAAAGCCTGGCACAGGCTGCCCAGGGAGGTGGCTGAATGCCCATTCCTGGAGAGGCCTCAAAGCCACAGAGATGTGCTGCTGAGGGCCATGGTTCAGTCCCAGCCTGGGTGCTACCCTCTCTGTTTCTGCTGTAGTTGCAGTAATTGCCCAGTTCTAGGTGACCTCAGTGGTGGGCACAGAGCAGAGCCAGAGCAGAGCAGCAATGTTTGCTCTCCGTGTGTGGACTGAGGTGGGAAAGCTGCCAGCAGAGCTCAGCACCTCCCAGTTTGTGCCTCCTGGCTCCAGCTGGTGCCTCAGTCACTCTTTCAGCAAGGGCCCTACCCTTAAATCATGCAACTGGAAGAACAGAAATTCCCCTCCCCAGTTTCAGGGTTCAATCAAGAGCTGCAGCTCCATGGATTCAGGCACCCCTGGAAATCAAAACACCTCCATGCTTCATTCTCTCTCCTCGCTCCACTTCCCTGCTCACCTCCCTCCTTCTCAACTCCCATCCATAACTAATCTCTTTTGCACATTTCTAATGAATTTTAAATTTTTTTTCCCCTCCTACAAAGCCTGACAGCCTCTGGGACACTGCTGCTGGCCCTGCAGTGATGCATTGCTTCAATACATCAAACCCACAGCAGATAAATGATGGATTACAGCCACAGATCCCCCAGTGCTCAGAGCAGGGGTACTGCAGCAGCCCCCCCAGAGCCACACTTTGCTCAAAACAGGAATGGATTTGGTGATGTGGGAACCAGCTCAGAGGGGAAAGAAATGTGCTTATAATACAGACCAAAAAATTACATGAGGTCATAAAGCTTGGAGGAGACCCTCTGAGATCATGGAGCCCAACAGCAGCCCAGCACCACCATGCCCATCAAACCCCCCAAGTGCCAGGGCCACTTGCACAGCTCCAGGCATGGGCACTCCACCACCTCCTAGGCAGCCTGTGCCAGTCCCTGACCACTCTTGCAGCACAGGAATTGTTCCTCATCCCCAACCTAACCCTCCCCTGGTGCAGCCTGAGGCCATCCCCTCTCACCCTGTCCCCAGTTACTGGGCATGGCCTCAAGCTGCCCCTGGTCAGGAAATGGCAATCTCTGGTTTCTTGGGAAACCCCTCAGGAGTGTGCCTGGGTGCTGAGGGAGATTTCTTCTTGACTAGTGACAGCCACTTGGGATTTATTGGCTCCCATTCCAGCCTGGGTTTTCAGACAACATCTGCAGTAAGCCAATATCCACAGCTGCTGGGTTAGAGCCACAGAAGGATGCCATGCACCCAGGCTGGGAGCCTGAGTCTTCCCTCTCTCAGCTCCTGGTGCTTGCATTGGTCTAACCTTAATGCCTTAATCCCCCCAGAACTCCCCCAGGGCCATCAGCCTGTAACTGGTGCTGGCACTGCCCAGCTCCATGGCTCTGCACTGCTGGCTGCTCCCCACTGCTTTCAGCCCAGCTCCCACCACACACAGGTGCTGCCATGCAGTGCCACCTGCTCACTTCACAGCCTCAGATGCCAGCACCATTAGGAAAAGGTTTCTTGGGCAAATCAGCCTGGTCCAGTGCTGCACCAAGTTCCTCCTCATGTTTAAACAAACTTCCTATGCCCCAGTTGTGCCCATTGCCCCTCACCCTGCCAGCCTGCAGTTCCCCAGGCTCTGCTGGCAGCTTCTGGAAAGCACAAAGATCAGAGCTGCCCAAGCAAGGTTTTCTGCAAGAGCACTCCAGGGGAGAGGCAGAAAACCTCTCCTGAGGATTGTCTGCTGTAGTCTGTGGGGAGCAAATCAAAGGCCCCAGACAGCTCAGTTAGGGAGCAGAGTGAGGATGGAGGAAGGCTCTGGCTTCTGCTCACCTTTTGGAGGCTAAAACCCAGGACACTACAAGTGGGAGGGAATTTAATCTGCAAATCAAGAACCTTGCTCTTTTTCAGCCCCCCTGAGAATCAGGGTTACAGAGAAGAGGGAGCAGAGTGCCTGGCACTGGGGGGTCCTGTGACAGGGCTTTGGAGCCTGGCACTGGTCAGGCTGCTCAGGATGGTGCTGGACTGCTGCTCCCTGCTCTCCCCAGGGCAGTTCTGACTTCTCTGCACAGCTGAGAACCCTGCTGCTGCTCACTGCCAGGGGAGACATTGGTGAGCCTCTTTCAGCTCTTGCACTGCCTTCAGTTCCCTTCCTCTGAACTGGATTTTTCTGACAAACAGGTTGCTCAGATGAAAAAAAGAAACCAAACCCAAACCCAAACCCAACTAATTCCTGACATTTAAGCAGCTGAGATGAAAAATCCTCAGCACTGCATGGTTTGAGTTTTTCTCTTGAAAAAGGGATTTAATTCCACTCTGCAGTGAGAAGCTGCACTCTGAGTTCCATCCTCCAAGGAATCTCAAATCACTTTACAAGCTTTAATAAAGGCACAATGCTGAAGAGATTTGGGCTACCCTAATTATTTTGAAATCCACTTTTACACCAAACACTCTCAATTTGGTAACCCAGTTTGTGCTTCTCCCTCCACACCCCTTGATAAACTTTTATCACAAGCCACTGTTCCATTTGCTTTCCTGGCTGCTTGCAAAGGTCTTCTCCTTTGGGAGCAATTCATTCCCAAGGAAAACACTGCAATTGTTCACCTGGATTCTGTCAAAGCCAGAAGCTGAAGGGGAATTGCTCTGCAGCTTCACAGCAGGTCTCAAATTTGGCTAAAACCTCATCTGGAATTCTCAGTGAGAGCTGCTGAGAACAGAGCACCTGGGTCAGGCCAGCTGCACCCAAACCTCTGGGCAAAGCAGACCTAAAAAACTCTCCCTGTCCTCCCAAGCTGGTTTTGCATCTTGGCATTGCAGCCCCTCCAGAGAATCACAGACTCACCATGGCTGGAAAAGACCTCCAGGATCCTCCAGCCCAACACCACCATGGGCACCAAACCCTGGCCCCAGTGCCATGGGCACAGGTTTCCTGAGCACCTCCAGGCATGGGGACTCCACCACCTCCCTGGGCAGCCTGTGCCAGGCCCTGACCACTCTCACAGCAAAGAAATTTTTCCTCATCTCCAACCTGAGCCTCTCCTGGCACAATTTCAGGACATTTCCTCTCCTTCTATCTCCTGATCCTAGGGAGCAGAGCCCAACCCCAGCTGGCTCCAACCTCTTTTCAGGGAGCTGCAGAGAGCAATGAGGTCTCCCTCAGCCTCCTCTTCCCCAGGCTGCACATCCCCAGCCCCCTCAGCTGCTCCTCTCCAGCCCTTTTCTCTGGAGCCTTCCCCAGCTTCACTGCCCTGCTCTCAACCTGCTCCAGCCCCTCAATGTCCTTGGAGTGAGGAGCCCAGAACTAAAGTTTCCTCTCCTCTTGTTAGACTTGCTAGAGCCAGATGCTGGTTGGAGTTGATGGTCCTGGAGGTCCTTCCCAACCCAAAGGTTCCTCTGCCAGCCCTTGCTGTGGTGTTGTGGGTGCCATGTGAAACCTTTTGGGAGCAATTGCTTCCTGTGCTGGAGCTCATCTGAGCAGCCCTGGAGTTTATCTGCACTGACATTGTAGGTCTAGATGAGGCCATTTGAAAATTACACTGCACTATTTATGGGCTGCTGGGGGTGAATAAAGCTCTCTGCATTACTGCTTTCAGCAACGCCTGTATAAAACATGCTTTAGTGGCAGACCATCACTCAGAGCCTTTACAGACCTCTGGGGGTTATTTTATAGCTGTGGATAGAGTAGAGAAGAGATAATGAAAGCTGGCAGGAACCTGTAGCATCCTAGGTGAGTTTAGCAGCACTGCTGGGGCACGGAGCTGGACCAGCACTGACCTTTCAGCACAGATTATTCAAGGAAATGCTGCCTCATGAATGAATATGAACACAGCAGAGACTAACAGACTGTGCAGGGCTTTGGGGATTGAACACCACTTTATTCCAGATTTAAATTCAGCAATTGCCAGTGCAGCCCTGGAAAATTGAAATTTAACTGGCTAACACCATCTGCACGAGGGCTGCTTGCAACCAAGGCCTGGCCAGGAGCTGAGGCTCAGAAGCCACAAGAATCTGCAGGTCTCATTCTGTGTCTGAAGGAAAGGAGAACACTCAAGGTAGTGACACAAAGGAGTGAACACAGGAAGGGCTACAGAATAGAGACCAAGATTCAGCTTGGAGCCCCTTGCCCCAAGAAGGACTTTGAGAGGCTGCAGCATGCCCACAGAGAAGGGCAACAAAGCTGGGGAAGGGTCTGGAGAGCAGAGCTGGTGGGGAGCAGCTGAGGGGGCTGGGGTCCTGCAAGCAGGCTGCAGAGGGACAGTTTACAAAGGGCAAGAGGCAATGGCTTGAAGCTGCAGCAGGGCAGATTTAGATTGGAGGGTAAGAAGTTTGTCACTGGGAGGGTGGTGAGATACTGGAGCAGGCTGCACAGGCAGGTGGTGCAAGCCTCATCCCTGAAGACCTGCAAGGCCAGGAGCAACCTGACCCAGCTGGGGATGTCTCAGCTCACTGCAGATGGCCTTTAGAGGTCCCTCCCAAGCCAGTGCATGCTGTGGCTCAGGGAAGGCATCAGCAGCAAAGGCAATGCCATTGTCCCTCCTGGGCCCTTCCTGAGCCACACAGCAACGACACAGCCACAAAGATTCACTTGTGTGCAGCCTTTAAATTGCACCAAGGCAAAGCAAACCTACTGTGCTTCATTGATCTCCCTCTGCTCTTTTCTTCCCCAGCCTGCTGGAGCTGGAGCTTCACCATCTTTAATAAACACCAAGCACATTATTAAGTTTGCTAAGTGCTGTTGCATAGGAACCACTGGATGCTGTTTACCCTGAGCCACTACAGGAACAATAGGAACTGTTTTTTTCTGGCTTTCTGACTGGCCAGGGCAGGACTAATCAGATTTGCAGTTCAGGTACTTGGTCAATACCAGGCTGTCCTGATTCAATCATTTTAAGTCCAGCAGGGATCAGAGCCCTTACTTTCCCCTCCTGCAACAGAGAATTACATTCAGTTCTCTGCCTTTAGTTTTCCCCTTTTTTTTATTTTAATCTTTCAAAGCATTTTCTGAGTCTCTCTTCTCCAGCAGCACCTACATGAAATGATTTGTCCTGCTGTCTTTCTTCCTGGGCACACCAGGTCACATCTGGCTGTATTAAGCACAAAGCATTGGAAGGGTCTGGGCAAGGTGGAGGGAAGCTGGCAGCTCGTGTGCCATCCTGACCACAAGTGTGTGACACACATTAGTCACAGCCTGGCCCAGCATTGTCCTAACTGCCTCCTCCAGTCCCCAAAATAACAAAGAGCCCTCAGCACCTTGCAGGACAGAGCCTTAATGCAGAAGATAACTGCACCCAGGGTGGCTGCTGCAGTCAGCTGAAAAGAATGGCTTGACCTGGACATCTCCATCAGCTTGTCAGGCTGGGTGCTGCTGCCAACAGCACTCTGCATTTGGGCAGCTTCTGTTCATCACAGCCCAAGTGCCTCTGACCTGAGTGCTCCTCCTCAGAGAGATGAAAGACAAAGCAGTCCAGCACCAGAAAAACAAGGGCAGGAGGGCAGGGAAATGATGCAGCTCAGCCTCCACACTAAGTGCTTGTGTCTTCTGAGGACACTGTCAAACTGGCAGAAGCAGCTTTGGTAAATGGTCAGCACAGGATCTGTGGCTGCCAGAGGCAGCTCAAAGGAGCCCATCAGGGTAAGACACCAGGGGCACAAACCTCTGCACCCCCACAGAATTCAGTCTGCAATTAAAGCCAAGCTTGAGCAAACAGGGAGAGGAAAACTAAATCACCCAACAGCCCATTCCTTCTTCCCTTGGTCAGAGCAGAGGCACTTAGCTGGTAAAGCTCCTCTCCCTAAGTGGAGCAGGCATTTCAGCCCCCCCCCCAGCAGCAGCAGCTGCACTGCTACCCTGCTCTCACAGCAAACCTGAGCACTCCCTCCTGGCAGATATTGAAGCATTCACATTCCCAACCTCTCCGTGTCGCAAGGAGGGATCAGCACAGACTGCAAATGGAGAGAGGAGGCAAAGAAAATATTTCAATAATGTATCTGCTACATAAAACTATTTGGCAAAGCTGGAAATTGTTTTGAGGCCACCTGTGATTTAGCTCTGCTCCTGGAGCAGGAGATTGCTCTTCTCCCATCAAGCAAATGAAGAACACCTCACAACCACAATGCCAGCCTGGCAAGAGCCATCCCTCACTGCCACGGCACTTTATTTGCTTTTGCTTTCTCCAAACTTCTCAAAACACAATAGATTTGGATTCAAAAGGGTAAACATTGTAAAGCACACACAGATAAACCATTCCTTAACCACTCCTGCTCCAGGAGACACAACAGGACAGATTTTAGCACAGAGATGTCACTGCAGCGAGCAGGAGATGAAGTGCCAGAGCCCAGCTCCCAGCTCTGCCTCCTCTCTCAGCAGCCCTGCTCACACCAGGCAGAGCTCTCTCACTCTGCCTCTGCCCTGGATTCCCATCCTTGGTTTTTACCTTGCCCAGAAGCTCTCCAAGGTGAGAAGCTTTCTGCCTGGTTTCTGCATCTCCTGGGAGCAGCCCAGAGAAGAGGACGAGTGGGTGGAATCCTTTCTGTCTGCCATCCTCCTACAGCCTGGGCTCTAGGATGGTGCTGACAAACCAATCACGAGCCCTGCACTCTCCAGGTAGCTCTCCCTGTGAAGCAAGAAGCTTCTTTCTGTTCCCAAAACCTTCAGGACTTTCTTCCCCTCTTCCCCACGCAGCCACTTATGGTTTCCCCTGGGGTCAAAGTGCTGCTACAGCCAGGCCAATGCTCCAACCCTGCTGAAGCTGCAATAATCACTGAGGCTGGAAAGGAAAAATTCCTTTATGGACAGAGTGGTCAGGGACTGGAACAGGCTGCCCAGGGAGGTGCTGGAGTCACATTCCCTGGAGTGCTCAAGGAATGTGTGGACATGGCAGTGGGGACAGGGTTTGGTGGCCATGCTGGTGTTGGGTTGCTGGTTGGATTTGGTGATCTTAGAGGTCTTACAATTGTGTGATTCTGTGACCTCTAAGATTATCAACTCCAAAACTGCAACAAGAAGAACAAAGAGAAGAAAGCAGGCATGGAGCATGAAGCTGTTCACCAGAGCAGGCTTGGAGGCTGCACACAGCCTGCCTGGTCTCTCTGGAGATGTTATGCACAACAAAAGCAGAGGCTTTGGAAGGGGCACACTGGGAGCAGATTTCCTTCTAGGCATCATGTTGTGTTAGTGAGGTAAGCCTGGTTGTTAGCATCTTATTTCCTACAGGGTAAGCTTAATTAAAACATAAAATGTCAAAAGCCAGTATGAAATATGCTCTCCCCGTGGGCACTTGGAGTGAATTAAGCATATCAGCAGCTGAAGAGCAGGGCTGCACTCCTCCATTGCAAGGAAAGATTAAAACTCTGGAGGAGAAAGCAAGCCCCAGCCAGAGGAGTGCTGCTGAGCCTTGTCTCTGACTGCACTCCACAGCCTCTCCTGCTGCATGCAGGATGCAGTGAGCTCCTTCCCCTGCATTTAAAGCCCTCTGTACCTGAGTGCAGTGACAGAGCTGTGAGTGTGGCTCAACCCCCTGGCTGCAGCTGAGCCTCAAATCTAGCTAAGGACTCTTGTGTGGGAGGCAAAAGCATCACTGATGTTGACTGTAGACCCTGAAGAGGAAATGGACCTGGTGATCATCTGGGACTTGATCTTGGAGGCATTTTCCAACCTTCATCATGCTGTGATTTCCCAGGGCAGTGGTGGAGTCCCCATCCCTGCAGGTGTGCAAAGCATCTGTGGCCATGGCACCTGGGCACATGGTTTGGTGGCCATGGTGGTGCTGGGTTAATGGTTGGACTCAGTGATCCCAGAGGGTTTTCCAGCCCCAGAGATCCTGTGGTTCTGTGATTTTCATGGACTCACTCAGCACATTGTTCCTGTAAGCAGAACCTTTGATCCTCCTTTGATTCATAGCATTATAGACTGGGGGGCGGGGGGGAGCTGCCATCAGCTCAATCAAGTGACATGGCTGCTGCTGAGGAGATCATCAAGCCCTCTGCAAGGTCCCACTTCTCCTTCCCAAACCCTGCAGGGAACAAGTAAGAGGCTGGCATGAGATGGGCAAATGTTGTGATGTGCAATGGAAGGTGGCACTGAGCTGTTCAGCAGAGCACTGGCACCCTGGGCCACAGCTGGCACAGCCAAACAGCACAGCATGAACAGCTGAATGCAGCACACAGGGGGACAACAAAATGCTGCTCTACACCTGCACAACCACAGCCACCACAGCTCTGCCCAAAGGTCTCTGCAAGCAGCCAGGCAAAGGCTGCTGCAGCTGTGGCCTGGGGAGAAGCAGGCCAAGGGCAGACTCACAAAGCTGTGCTGTGCCCACCTGCAGCTCCAGAGGGAACTGCAAACCCAGAGCATGCAGATGTGGCTCTACAGAGGGAACTGCAAACCCAGAGCATGCAGATGTGGCTCTACTGAGGGAACTGCAAACCCAGAGCATGCAGATGTGGCTCTACTGAGGGAACTGCAAACCCAGAGCATGCAGATGTGGCTCTACTGAGGTAACTGCAAACCCAGAGCATGCAGAGGTGGCTCTACAGAGGGAACTGCAAACCCAGAGCATGCAGATGTGGCTCTACTGAGGGCTCCCCAGCCAGGCTTACTTCCAGATTTTGTAAGATTAAAATCTAAGGGAAGAGCTCTCCTGGTTCCATGGCTGCCATGATGCAGCAGGCAGCTAACACCTGGAACCCCTTCACTGGCAGCCTGAGCTGGATTCCAGTCTGTAAGATCCTACCAGCAAGCCACCAGCACTGCTGCAGAGAAGAACTGACATTGCTTAACACTAAAAAGAGGTGGGGGGAACCCAAACTGCTGTTTGATACTGTCTAATTCCATGGGAAAACACATCAGGATGGATCCATCAGACATTCATTTTATTAATCAGCCTATTTTTAGCAGATAAACCAGTCAGGAAAGCAGCAGGAGTTTAATAAAGTACACATTAGTAGAACAATTATGGAGTAGCTGCAGCAGACTGCTCCCTCAGAGAGCAGCAGTGGGAAATGTTGCTCAGTTGGAACACAAAATAGCAGTGCAGCATTTCAGTGATAATAAATTTCATGCCAAGTTAGCCTCCAGCTTCCATGCTGCAAGGCAGCTTTGGAGACACCAAAGAGCTCTGATACATTCCCACTTCCCATCCACCTTTTCAGCAGCACAGCCACCAGCCAAGGAGCTCAAAGCCACAAAGCTTTACAATCTCCCTCCTGTCTAAGCATTAATGTTCACACCTGGCAGGCAGGGGCAGAGTTCAGATGTGAGTTAGTCAGGTGAAGCCAGGACCTGAGTCTGTGTCCAGAGCTCCTCACCTCAGACAGCAGCAGCTCCTACTCCACACATTCAGGCTTAAGGGCCCCAGGTGAAGACATTTCAAGGGAATAAAAAAGACCAAGCAAAAACAGATGAAACATCTCCTCAGCTGCAGAGCAGAGCTCTGCATGCACAGCTGGAAGGCCACTGCAGTGTTACCATTATTGCTGCTATGATCACTGCAGGCTGCCCCAGGTTGGGTACTAATGACTGGAGTGGGGTTGGGCTCTTCCACCTTGTACCAGGTGGCAGAAGGAGAGGAAATCTCCTTCTCTGGAGCCTCTCAAGGCCTGTCTGGATGTGTCCCTGTGTGCCCTGAGCTCGATTGTCTGGTCCTGCTCTGGCAGGGGGGGTTGGACTGGATGAGCTCTTTGGGTCTCTTCCGACCCCTGACATCCTGTGAGCCTGTGAGCCTCTGAAGTGGCCTCAATTGTGCCATGGGAGGGTCAGGTTGGATGTCAGGAAAATGTTCTTTGCTGCCAGAGTGGTCAGGGACTGGCACAGGCTGCCCAGGAAGGGGCTGGGGTGCCCATCCCTGGAGATGTCCAAGGAACCTGTGGCCATGGCACCTGGGGACGTGGTTTAGAGGGCTGCTGGTTGGACCCAGTGATCTCAGAGGGCTTTTCCCACCTTGGCAATTCTGTGATTCTCTAACAAATATCCTTTCACCACCAGCAGCTGGAGCTGGCACAGTCCCTGTGAACTCAAGAGCTAACAGATGCCCCAAGTGACTGTGAGAGATGCAGCAGGGAGGAGCTGCTCTGGCTGTGACATTTCCCTTTGTTTCCTCTTGCCTGTTCATTTTGGTAACTGCTCCCTGTAATTATTAGGGCTCATAAAAAAAATAAGAAATTTTACACAGTCAGATGTTGGCTACTGTGTTTTGTTTCCAGAGAATTGATGGCTCCTGCATTTCCCCACACAATTTCAGTCCAGTGCAGTAATAAAGTTGTCACAGACACTCTCTGATAGACCACTTTGCATTGCTGGAAATGCCTGGGTCTGGTATTAGAAGAGTTTGCAACTTCTTGTCATCTTCATAAAGGTGATCAATGGCAACAATAAAGCAGTGAGACAGCTTAGTTTGTATCCCCCTGCAAGCCCACAGCTCTCTTGCCTTTGGTGGCAGCTCTGCTTCCATTCCTGCCTCCTACATTTTCACTACCCAAACACCCCCACCCCAGTGCTCTCCCCTATGGAGAGAGACTGAGCCCTGGGGCTGCTTGGTCTGGAGAAGAGAAGCCTGAGAGGGGATCTGATCAGTGTCTGTCAGTAGCTGAGGGGTGGGTGTCAAGGGGGCCAAGGTCTTCTGGGAGGTGCCCAGCAGCAAGCCAAGGAGCAATGGATGCAAACTGCAATGCAGAAGGTTTCACCTCCACATGAGGAGGGAGTTCTTTACAATGAGGGTGCTGAGCCCTGGAGCAGGCTGCCCAGAGAGGCTGTGGAGTCTCCTGCTCTGGAGACTTTCCAACCCACCTGGATGCATTCCTGCATGGGGATGCTGCCTTGGCAGGGGGGTTGGGCTGGATGAGCTCTGGAGGTCCCTTCCAACCTCCACCATTCTGTGTGACTCTGTGAGGGGGAGCAGATGTAGTGGAGGATGTCCCTGCTTGCTGCAGAGGGGGTGACTTTGGGGGTCCCTTCCAGCCCAGCCCATGGTTCTATGATGACAATTGGCACCTGCCCCACCCTGGCAGGACAAGTGCCCTGCAGCAGTCACTGAGCTCCACTGCAGCATGCTCAGATGTTCAAACTGGATGGCAGTGGCAACTGAATACACAGGTTCATGGAATTCCTTGGGGCCTTAAGTTCAGCCAGTGCCCACCCCCTGCCACCTCCCACCAGCCCAGGCTGCTCGAGGTCTCACACAACCTGGCCTGAAACACCCCCAGGGAGGGGGCAGCCACAGCCTGTTCCAGCCTCACCACCCTCTCTGTAAAGAGGGGATGGCTCTGTCTGGGATTCCACAGGTGCCCTGCCATAGGATCATGGAAGCATTAAGGCTGGAAAAGCCCTCCAAGGCCACCCAGCCCAGCCACCAACCCAGCACCACCATGCCCATCAAACCATGGCCCCAGTGCCATGGCAAACGCTGGCAAACCAGAGAGAGCTTCACTCTGCCCTCCCCAGATTTATGGACATTAAATGATTGGCAGCTGTGGGTCCCAACCAACCCCTGGGAGCTGCAGAGTGCCCAAGTGACTGCAGAAAAAGTGACAGGAGAGGTTTCATGTGAAAACTCAGAAAAAAGAAGTAAAGAGAAGCTGTGCCCAAAGGGACAGAGCTGCAGTGGCAGTGTGAGGGCTGAGGCAAACCCCCTTGCAGTGAGAGGAGTTTCTGAGTGCTGGGCAGCACCAAGAGCAACGTTAAGAGAGAGCAGGATGCTGGCAGGGGCAGAGGTGAGAGCTCTGCAGGCTGTGGCTGTCACTGCAGTGGCCGCAGGAGACACAAGGGCAGAGCTGCGCTGAGCTCTGCGCCTGCATCGGACCCTGCTGACAAGAGCCAAAGCTGCAAGGCTCAGCTGCAGCAGCTGCTGCTGGCTGCAACAGGCAGCAACTGGCTTCATGCTGCCCAGACATGGATCACTCCTAACTACAGGGCTGCACCAGCAGGAGAAAGCAGACTGAGATGAGGGAATTGAACTCAGCTGCCATGCTGGGGCTCCCCCTTTATCTACAGCTCCCTGAAAGGAGGTGGCAGGGAGCTGGGGTTGGGCTCTCACAGAAGGAGAGGAAATGGCATAAATTGTGCCACAGGAGGGTTAGGTTGGAGACAAGGAAAACTTTCTTTGCAGCAAGAGTGGTCAGGGACTGGCACAGGCTGCCCAGGGAGGTGGTGGAGTCCCCATCCTTGGAGGTGTTGAAGAAACCTGTGGCCATGGCACCTGGGGCCAGGGTTTGGTGGCCATGGTGGTGCTGGGTTGGTGTTGGACTGGAGGATCTCAGAGGCCTTTTCCAACCTCAGTGATCCTCTGATTCTGAAGAGGCTTTGCTGAAATCCCTGCTACAGGGGTCTCAAGGCCCCACAGTCCTGTTTGTATCAAAGGCTTTGCCAGGGAGGGCAAAAAAAAATATCTATTAATCATCTGTAACTATTCCAATCAGAGTTATCTGAAAAGAGAAGGGAAATCTCTGCTTGACACTTAAATTGCATCTGCAGTTTATCCTGTCTGGTGGAAGAGAATCAGCCTAGTTTTAGGGTGAGAAATGAGATCCAGGGCACAGAAGTGACTTCTCCAGGCTCCTACAGGGATTCTGTCACAGGCAGAACCCCCCAAAGCTTCCTGCAGAGCCATCTCCTCTGCCAGGCCTGGCTGCCAGTCCCCATTTCTTCACATTTCTGACAGGTAAAGTGAGTTTTGCTGAGCTCCACTCACAGGCAGAGGACACAGACTGCAATTTCACCTCTCTTGGACACTGAGGGTACCATTACAGGCTGCTGGTTTCAGGAGCAAATATCTCTGCTGCTCAAGGCACCTCTGCTGCCCAGGGGAGGCACAGAGCAGACAATCAGTGAGTCCAGCATCAGCCCAGCAACCCCTGGCCACCAAACCCTGGCCCCAAGTGCCATGGCCACAGGTTCCTTGAACACCTCCAAGGATGGGGACTCCACCACCTCCCTGGGCAGCCTGTGCCAGGCCCTGACCACTCTGCAGCAATTTTTCCTCATCTCCAACCCAAACCTCCCTTGGTGCAACTTGAGGCCATTCCCTCTCCTTCTGTCACCTAATACTAGGAGCAGAGCCCAACCCCAGCTGGCTGCAGCCTCCTCTCAGGGAGCTGCAGAGAGCAATGAGGTCTCCCTCAGCTTCCTCCTCCCCAAGCTGCACATCCCCAGCCCCCTCAGCTGCTCCTCCCCAGCCCTGCTCTCCAGACCCTTCCCCAGCTTTGTTGCACTCCTCTGGACCTGCTTCTTGTGAGTGAGGGGCTCACATCAGCTGCAGACATCCTTCTGCCCAAGGCTGCCCACAGGCAGGTCCCCACACATCACCTGGGGGGAAGGCAAAGAGGATTTTGGTTTTCTTTTTTTCAGTTCCTTTCTTCCCTGCCCCTGGCAGGACACTGAACCTCTGGAAGCATTTGGCATCTGCACTGCTTTCACCCAGCAAGGGGGTGAAGAAGAAAGGTGGAAGTGCAGACACTGTCACTAACATCCCATGGCTGGCTGGGAGCAAAGGAGCCCCCAAAGCCACAGGTGTCAGGGACAGGAGGGTCAGCGAGGTGCCCGCAGGTGCCCACTGCAGCCTGCGCTGCTGCTGCCCTGCAGGATGCCAGGCAGCCTCTGTCAGATCTTCATCCACCTGCCACTGCATCTCATTCTATTCACATCGGGTGGGGGAGAGGAGGGAGGGAGAGCTGGCCAGGAACACACAGCAGGATGTATCTCTCTGTGATGCTTGGTGGAGCCTGCCCAGCTGCAGGTCTCTGTCTGACATCCCAGGGGCACAGCAGGAGGTGTTGGCACAGCCTGAGCCCCTAGGTCTGATGTCAAACCTTCCCCCAGTGCCCTTCATCCTTAGCTCTGTTTGAACATCCTCTGCACTGGGAGATCAGGCTGGGGACTCATTGATTTTTAAAAGATACTCCAAGCCCAGAAATCATTTTTCTGCTCTGCCCAACTCTTCCTTTGGCTGCTTGTTTGCACTGCTCTGCATATCTAATGAAGTGTCCTCTGCTTAACCCCAGGCCCACACAGCAGTAATTACTGCAGGTGTCACATCCTGGCTGGGCTCAGCATTTCTTTTGGTGCTCACTGTATGCAGGTTCAGCACAGCAAAAGGGCATTTTGACAGCAGCAATCCTTGCAACCCAATTTCACTGTCAGGATGATGCTCCCAAAGTTCAGCCTCAGAAAGAGAGCAGGTGGGGAAAAAAATCAGCAAGCAGCTCCAAAACCACTGGGCTTGCTTTCATAAAAAATCCTCTGGAATGAGCCAAAACCCCCAGCAAAAGCCTAACAAATGTAATTTAGTTACTTCTCCTTCACTAAACTCAATAATTGAATTATATCCCTGCTGCAGAAATCAAAGAAATCTTCCTCTTCCCTTTAGGTAGTGCAGCACAAAAGCTCTTCCCCAGCTACCCAACTCTGCCAGCTGGCACTGGAGGAGCAGCCTCCACTCACACCAACCCAAGCACAGAAACCACTTTTCAGCTCAAGTATTCAAACAAGTCCCTAAACAAAAACACCCCAAAAACCAAAACAACAACAAAAAAACCTCAACACCACCAAAACAAAAAAACAACAAACAAACAAAACCAACCCAACCCAAACCAAAAAGCTATTTAGAGGTTAGTTGGAAAATGATAAATCTGTGCCTGAAGGAAAAAAGTACAGTAAAAAAAATACATATTTATGTAATAATCTTGAACTGTTTGCCAGAAGCTTTGGATTTTGAAAAAGGTGCAAATCTACTCTGTCTGAAGTGAAGCTGCCTCAGGTAGGAACCAGATTGCATTAGATTGTACCAGGGAGTGTAAAAAAGATTGCAGTGGAGCTAATTTGGCCAGGTTGGATTGAACTTAATTGGTTATAATCTCCCCAAATGAGGCCTCAGCAGGGCAGGGCAGAGGGGAAGAAGCAGCTCCCTGGACCTGCTCGTGGGAATAGTTGGCATAAAACCCCAGGAGGTGCAGGCACAGCACAGTGCTCTGAGCAGCAATACCTCAGTGCCAGAGGAGCCTCAACCTTCCTCCCCCTCCTGCCCATGGTTTAGCTATAAAAATGCTCCTGAGCACTGTTGCCTTGGGAAGGTGATCAGCTGAGAAGATGCCTTCATTCTGGGGTCAGTTTTGGGCTCAGCAAACCAAGAAGGACATTGAGGGTCTGGAGCAGGTCCAGAGAAGGGCAAGGAAGCTGTGAAGGGTCTGGAGAACAGGGCTGGGGAGTGTTAGCTCAGAGAACTGGGGGTGTTCAGTCTGGGGAAGAGGAGGCTGAGGGGAGATCTTATGGCTCCCTACAACTCCCTGACAGGAGGCTGGAGCCAGGTGGGGGTTGGTGTCTTCTCCCTAGTACTCAGTGATGGGACAAGAGGAAACAGCCTCAAGTTGGGTGATCTTGGAGAGCTTTTCCAACCCAAAGCTTTGCATCACTCCCTGAAGGGATTTGCAAGCTGTGGAGATGTGGTGCTGAGGGACATGGGTTAGTGGCGACCTGGCAGCGCTGGATTGATGCTGGCACTCAATGATCTTAGAGCTCTCTTCCAACCTTAATGGTTGCCTAGAACTGTCAATGTCCTGCTCCAGTAATCCCAGAAACACTGAGTGATTTCTGTTGGAGCATCCTTGTGTCCTCAAGCCTGCTCATGACACTCTGTCAGATTGGCTGCTGTGAGGAAAGTTTTCATGTCTTAACTAAGTCATCCTCCTGTTGCTGTGGTAACTGCGGTACCAGTTTTGAAAGGTAGCTGCAGAACAGAGCTGCTCCCTGGCTCCAACTCAGAGCCAACTTCTCTTTAGTTTCTAAACAAGGAGAGAATGGTGCTAGAAATATAAAGGAATTAAAATTCAACAGCATGAGCAGTTGGGAGCCCAGAATTAAAACTCAGCCTTTCAGTTCGCTGCCCAGCACCAACTGCCTGCCTTCCACTTGGCTTTCACTGACAGAACCACAGAGGGGGCTGGGGCTGGAAGGGACCTTCAAGACCATCCAGTTCCAACCCCCTGCCATGGGCAGGGACACCTCCTGCTCTGCCAGGTTGCTCAAGGCATTATGCTGCCAGCTGCTGTTTGTGGGTTTTAAATCAGACCTATCTTATGCTGCTTCTCCAGCTCCTCAGTGTCCTTCTCACAGCAAGGAGCTCAAAACTGAACCCAATACTCAAGGTGCTGCCTCACCAGTGCCAAGTCAAGGGGCACAATCACCTCCCTGCTCCTGCCCTGTGTACAGTAATGACAGGAGCTAATTGCACAGCTGCTGAGCTAACACAGTGAGACCTCTGAAAGGTCACTGTCCCCCTCATTATCTCTTCCCTTCCTTTTCTTTCTGAGCTCTGTCCTTTCTCATCCCAAGGAAATGCTTCTGAATGCTAATGCCATGGTGCTTGGCATCCTCTTCACCAGTCATGTCAGCATAATTAATGAGGATGGTAGAACAAACAGCATCTCACACAGGTCAGGTGAACCCATTCTGGCACCAAAGGAAGAGGAGACACTGCTGAGGACCTAAACCCCTTGCCAGGACTCAGCAAACAGCAAAACATAACAGGAAGCAATGGGATGGAACAAGAGAAATGCAACCTGCCTGGCACTGGCAATGTGCTGCTCCTCCTGGGAAGGATGCTGCAAAGCTTTGAAGCTCCCCACAGGCAGAGCTAGACCTTGCCTTTAGGCACAGTGGAGCATCTGTGACTCATTCTCCCTTTTTTGCCTTGCTGCCTGTCAGCAAGACTGGCACCGAAATATTTTCCTTCTGGTCTGACTGCTCCTAGGGCTTACCTATTGCCCACGAAGCCTTTCCAGGGGCTCAGGTACCCAGAGCAGAGATGTTCGTTGTCTCCCTTCATGCTCCCACAGCCCTGCGCGTCCCTGCGCTGCAAAAAGCTCACTAGAAAGGGCTCAGCCCTCAGTGTCGGGCAGAGCTCTTCGCCTTTTGCACCTTCGGAGAGCGGCTGTGCCCCCCAGGCAAACCCTGGCACCCCCCAGCTCTGCTGAGTGCCAAGCGCTGAGCTTACAGCCCCCAGGCAAAGCCTGCGCTGGCTCCGACAGAGAGCTGCGAAGTGCCAGAGCTGCCCCCGGGGGTGGGTCCTGCTCAGAGCCTCCCCTGGGTGAGCACTGGCACCTGCCACCGCTGCCACCGCTGTGCCCTGGCACCTGCCACCGCTGCCACCGCTGAGCCCTGGCACCTCCCAGCGCTGCCACCGCTGCGCCCTGGCACCTGCCACCGCTGCCACCGCTGAGCACTGGCACCTCCCAGCGCTGCCACCGCTGCGCCCTGGCACCTGCCACCGCTGCCACCGCTGAGCACTGGCACCTCCCAGCGCTGCCACCGCTGCGCCCTGGCACCTGCCACCGCTGCCACCGCTGAGCACTGGCACCTCCCAGCGCTGCCACCGCTGCGCCCTGGCACCTGCCACCGCTGCCACCGCTGAGCACTGGCACCTCCCAGCGCTGCCACCGCTGCGCCCTGGCACCTGCCACCGCTGCCACCGCTGAGCACTGGCACCTCCCAGCGCTGCCACCGCTGCGCCCTGGCACCTGCCAGCGCTGCCACTGCTGCGCCCTGGCTTAATCACACAGAATGGCAGGGGCTGGAGGGGACCTCTGGGGAGCAGCTGGCCCCAGCCCCTGCTAACGCAGTGTCGCCCGCAGCAGGCTGCGCAGGAAGGTTCCCGGGGAGGGTTTGAAAGCCTCCAGAAGAGACTGCACAGCCTCTCCGGGCAGCCTGCTCAGGGCTGCAGCACCCTCACTGCAAGGAAGCTTTTCCTTCAGTCCAAGGGAAACCTCCTGAAGCACCTTCTAGACTCTGGGTTGTCTGGTGAGGACGTGGGATGAAGCCAAGCTTAAAGCAGACACCCTCACAGGTGAAGAATTTCAGCTGCCAGCTGCTGGGGAGTTTCATCCCTGCCACGTGGCAGACTTTAAAAAGTCTTCTACAAAGATCTTTTTTTTTCCCCCTCCCTTCCCCCCCCCC
>WBNM01006939.1:155533-177578 GCA_013399055.1 Ramphastos sulfuratus
TTTTTTTCCTTTCTTTTCTTAATTAGCAGAAATGTTAATCTTGGAGTGGCTTCATGAAGCCTCCTTGCTGGTTCCCCTCCAGATTCCCACTAGCCCTGGGCTCGGGTGGATGAAGCACATTAAGGTGCACTGAGCAGCCCTCGTGGGGATCCAGCACAGCTTCCTGACTCCACTTTAGCACCTGATGCAGATGGCTTTGATTGTGTTCTTCTGTAAAGACAAAAGATTTCTAAGCGTGGGGGTGGAGCTTCTCTGGTGTGTGTGCGTCCAAGGGGTAGTTTCCTACCCCAGCAAACAGCAGCTTCTGCAGAATGCAGCCTGCTAATCTGAGCATTATTTGTCAGGCAGTCTGGGGAGGCTGCAAACATTCTGCAGAGGATAACTCATTCAACAGAGCTTAATCCTGCCCTCCCTCCCCGTGTGACTGGAGACTTGCAGAAATGTTCCCATTATTTGTCCAGCTTTTACGGTGCTGGGAATGTTCTGCTTGGGCTCTTAAGCCTCTTTTCCTCCATGCTGCTAGAAACTGGCTCTGCTGCTTGAAATATTTTGTGCCAAGGGAGGGGTTTTAGGTTGTTTTGTTGGTTTTTTTCCCCAAAGATTTAGGCACTGTTTGCTTCCAAGCACCTCCAGCCTGCCTCGTGGGTCTGCTGCAGCCTTTCTGTGCAGGCTGCAAGAGCTCACATGGGAAGGAACTTTGCTCAGCTTGGGGGTTTGGTTAAGGAAGTAGAGAAGATGCTTTGGAAATGAAGGTCAAGGGAATGTGACTGAGTCCTTGGTTGACAGAATCATGGAATCACAGAACACATTGGGCTGGAAGGGGCCTTTAAAGCTCATTCAGTCCAACCCCCTGCAGTCAGCAGGGACATCCCCAACTAGAGCAGGTGGCTCAGAGCTCCACCAAGCCTGACCTTGAGTGTCTTCAGGGATGAGGTCTCCACCACTCCCATGGGCAATCTGCTCCAGTGTTCCACCACCATTAAAGGACTTTTTCCTAATGTCCAACCTAAATCTACTCTGCTCCAGTTTCAAATCATTGCTCCTTGTTTCACAAGCCCTTGTCAAAAGTCCCTCTCCAGCTCTCCTGTAGCCCCTTCAGGTGCTGACAGGCTGCTCTAAGGTCTCCCTGGAGCCTTCTCCAGGCTGAAGAGCCCCAACTCTTTCAGCTTGTCTTTGTAGCAGAGGTGCTCCAGGCCTTGGACCAGTTTTGTGGCCCTCCTTTGGACCCTCTCCCTCAGGTCCACATCCTCCTGTGCTGAGGGCCCCACATTTTGTTATAATGAATTCTATACTGTCAGAATAAATCACACCAATAGCTGCAGCATGTCTGTAACTGAAACAAGAAGAGAGGACATCCTCCTGCTGTTCCCCAACCCAACCAGCTGGACCTAGCTGCACCTCTTCTACTCCTGGGGAATTTCCTGCGTGGCACAGAAGCCTTCTGAGCTGAAGGCAAGTCAGGAGAGGAGCTGCTCTTCATCATCTCCTGGTGTCGTTCCCTGACTCTGCCCAGTGCCTCTAATGTGATTCACTGGAAGGATAAAAGGACACTTACAAATTGAGACACACACTCCTGGTTTTTCCTCTCCACTTCTCTCTTTCATTAAGCTCAGGTAATAGCTCAGGTGAGAGGTGGCTCCTTCCCTAGAGAATGCAAGAATAAAAACACTGCTATCTATCTGCAGAGACCCACTTTGAAGTATTTAGTCTGTTATTTCCAGCTCCTGGTAGTAAAGATCTCTGCTCTCTGAACCAAGAAAGCTTTAGAGTAAGCTGGTGAAGCTCTGCACAAGGCAGCTGCTGCCACTCTTATTGTGTCTCCTTCTGATGGAGTTGCTGTGTGGGGCAAGCAGGCCTCAGAGAAAGGCAGTTCTGATGCACCTGGGAGTTACTCAGCTGAGTTTAATGAGGCCAGATCACACTGGAAGGGGAACTGAGCCCACTCAGCTCTGCCCTTAAGCATTTCAGTTCAAACCTGCCCATTGACTTCCCTCTGGTGCTGCTCTGAGGCTAATAACAGGAACCTTGCAGAAGGAAGCATTCCCTGTGCAGGGCACCTGGCCCCTGTCTTATCTTCTGGCCTGATGGGAACATTTTCAAAGACACTTTGCACATCAGACCTCTGATGGCTACTGCAGCTCCTCCCCCACCCCAGTCCTGTGAGGCTGTGCTGGAGAGTCCATGAAGGCTGAAACAAGCTCTGAAGCTCAGTGGTGCCTTGGGAACTGGAGCCAGCCTGAGTGCTGCTCTGGTGTGGGGGAATCAAAAGGCTTTTAATTTAGTGTCTGACAAGTGATGCTTGAGCATCTGAGAGCAAGCAGGGATGGATTCAAAGCTGCAGTCCAGGATCCCAACTAATGGATGGATTCAAGCTGCAGGATCCCTCTCCCAGGAGAGCATTTTGGACAGGAGGCTTTGTTTGCAGAAAGCAAACAGCACCACAGAGCTTCTGTGCTGGCTTTGTGTGTGTCTGTGTGGTTTCTCCCCTCAGCAAAGGGTACTCTGCCTAAGCTGAGCTGATGCAGAAGGCTGGATGAGGGCCCTGGATTCTGCAGGGCCAGGCAGCATCTTCTGCCACTGTGGAGAAAGCCTCCATGAATTAGACACTTGCTGCTTCTGCTTTTTAGATTGCTAGGATTAAGGCTAAGAGTGATGCCTTTGCCTCCTTATCTGGATGTTGTCTGTTGGAGTTGACTTCTAACCACAGCCTGTTCCACCCTGCCCTGCTGCAAGTGCCTGGGAGGAACCACAGAGCTGAAGCTGTCGTGGCAGCAGCCATGGCAAGGCAAAGGCAGTGTGCAGCAGGAGCAAAGCAACCCCTGGCACCTAGGATGGGAGAGAGAGGGCTCTTAGGTGGTGTCTTGATAAATGCCACCACAACAAGGACATGATAAAACACCTTAAAAAATAGGCTGTGGGAGACCCTGCCTGATCTCCAGCTGCACAGTGACAAATGGAGGCCTCAGCCCTGATAAGGTTTTAATAAAAATGCAAATGGAGAAATCCTGCACTAGGAACACACAGGTGCTGAGCAGGGGCTGGAAGCACATCCTCAGAAGTAAAATCATCTACTTGTGCTGGCTGTGGTGATGATGATGATGAATATTCAAAATATTGTGGGGGAACTGCAGTTGGAATTTGAAGGCTGCTCCAGCCTAGAGAAGGACCAAGTGAAACAAACTGTGCTCAGCACTACTGAGGCCATACCTCAAGTGCTGGGGTCACTGCCCCCACTTCAAGGAGACTGAGGAGCTGGAGCAGGTCCAGAGAAGGGCAACAAAGCTGGGGAAGGGTCTGGAGAGCAGGGCTGGGGAGGAGCAGCTGAGGGAGCTGGGGGTGTGCACCCTGGGGAAGAGAGGAGGCTGAAGGAGGCTGAGGGAGACCTCATTGCTCTCTGCAGCTCCCTGAGAGCAGGCTGGAACCAGGTGGGAGTTGTCATCTCTCCCAGGGAACAAATGATAGGAGAAGAGGAAAGAATTTCAGGTGCAGAATCCCTCTAAGGTCATCCAGTCCAAACACCAACCCAGCCCCCCCATGGCCACTAAAGCATGGCCCCAAGTGCCACAGCCACACATTGCTGGAGCACCTCCAGGGATGGTGAATCCAACACCTCCCTGGGCAGCCTGTGCCAGTCCCTGACCACTCCTGGAGCAAAGAAATTCCTCCTGCTCCCCAACCTAAACCTCCCCTGGCACAACTCGAGCCTGTTTCCTCTCATCCTGAATTCATTTGGCCAAGCTGTCAATGGGTCTGTGCTTGTGTGACCCAGATGAGGATTTGGCAGGCAGAGAAGCCATTTATTTTGCTCAGATGAGGACAACATTTCTGCAGTGTATCCATTTCTGAGCAGGTAATTAATAGATGATCCCTGTCCCCAATAACTTAGCCCTGTTATTGATGAGGGTGCAGCATCCCATTTCCAGAGGCCACAAGGCAAGATCCAAGCCCTGTATTGATAGAAAAAACAAACACCTGCTGCTATTGTTTGTTTCTGCTTGCCAAGTGTTGGGAAACAGAGCAGGGGAAGAGCCTGCTAAGCTGATCTGAAGTTGTAAATGATCAAGGAGAGTGCTGTAATCAAGGGTCTGGAAGACAGTCTGCATATTAAACAAAATGAAAGCTCAGGAAGCCAAAGTAGCTACATCAATAAATCATTAAACACTTAAGAGTATTTTGTAGGTGCAAAAAGCCCATTGTGGAATGCCCTGTGGAGATCATCTTTATTATCCTGGTTTGTGTGATGAAAAGGAAATCTTCCTCACTTCACAATGCAGCCCAAAATAGTGCAGTTCAAAAGGCTGATAATTAGCAGAGAGCATCTGGAGGGAGGCTTCTGGGAAGGCTTCTGTGAATAAGAAGCTGAAGGCAGTTTCAAAAAGCAGGAATTTCACCTGCAGCAGAGGAATGCTGAAGAGCTTGAGCCAGTTCGGTGATGCCAGCCCTTCCTTAGCTGGAATGCTGCTCAGCATGGAGTTCTGATTGATCCCAACAGCATCTGGCACCAGGCTCACAGCAGGAGCTGGCACAGGCCAGGCTGCAACCTGCTCTGGAAGGGCCTCAGGGTGGTCTCTTTGCATATTCTCTTTATTATTGGAAAAGACAAAGGAGTTGCACTTTCATCTGCCTCTGATCATGAAATGTCTTCCATCACCTGCCCCTGCTGAAGGTTCTGATGGTTCCATCAGGAGTTACCAAGTGGAGCAGCTGGTTTCAGTCACCTCACTGCTCAAGCAATCATGGCAAAAGTCCTTCAGCCTTTGATCTTTAGGACCCATGATGGCAAAGCCTCCCTTGCACACAGACAAAAGCAAGCATCTCACTTTTAAATAAACTTCAGACTTTGCTTCTGCTTTCCCCAAAGCCTTTCTGTGCTGGAGAAGGATCTTTGGGTGACAGAGCAGCTGCTGGAGTTTAGCCCCAGAGACAGATCCCAGCTGCAGGTTACTGGACAAGCCCCAGCAGGCAGAGGGTCTGAGCAAAGCCATTTCACTGCACCTCCAGGTGGGCACCCAAAGCCACTAAGCCTTTCTTAAAGCCCACCTGGCTTTGATTGTATGATGCAATCAATCTTTATTGACTCGGGGCTCAGAATGGAAACTGCTGGCAGCATTCACCACACCTGGGAGAGAGGGAATGAGCAGGGAGACACTTGAGAGGAGCTGCAGCTATCAGACTTTAATATCTGCACTCTTGCTTTGAGACCATTTTAATAACATTTGAAAATGAATGTTATGCTCTTAGGAGGTGAGCAGGGGAAGGAGAGGAGCAGCAAAAATCCCAGTGCCACACGACTCAGCTCTCTGGGGGAGCCCAGGAATGAGTGTGCCCTGCAGCTGCTCCTGTGCACACAGAGACAACTGCCTCCAGGCTGTCTCCTCTCAAACTCAACCCAATTATTGCCTGCTTATGTGCTCCTGATCTCAGGAGGCATCACAGCATGGTAGGGGTTGGAAGGGAGCTCTGGGGACCATCCAGTCCAACCCCCAGCCAGAGCAGGGTCACCTACAAGGTTTGCAAGGCTCCAGAGACAGAGGCTCCACCACCTCTCTGGGCAGCCTGCTCCAGGGCTCCATCACCCCTGAACTCCAGAAGTTCCTCCTCATCTTTAGCTGGAACTTGATGTTTGTGCCTGCACCCTTTGCCCAGTGGCTGAGCACCACTGAACAAAGACTGCTCCCAGCCCCCTTTGAGATGCCTCAGAGGGACACAGAATCCTGCGTGGGGTAGGAGGGAAGTGACCTCCCAAGGTCCCCTAGTCCAAGCCTCCTGCAGTGAGCATATTTACACCCAGCAGCTCTGGGGGGGTAGAACTCTCAGGCTTCAGCCTGGACACCTCCATAGCCTGACCACATCCCAGCCCCCAGGAGGGGGATGCAGCATTTCATTTCCCCACACTTCCACATGCTAAGCTGATGAAGACTTTGGGGTGGCTTTTTTCCCCTCTCTTTTGGCCCAGAAATACAGCTTGTTAACTGTGTGCTTTGGCTTTGTTTTTGTACACTAACAACCCAGATTTTCCTCCTGATGTTGACAGAAGAGATTGAGTTATTTTCCTTCAGAATGGATTTTGTTGACAGGATGGATTTAGGCTGTTGACAAAACAGGTCCTGGAGCATGGTGGCTGAGAGCTGTGATGAAATATGTTTTATTGGCAGGATGGATTGAGGTTGTGGTGACAAAATGCAAACAGCCTAATCCATTCCATTGATAAACCACATTTATCTAACCATCAAATCCATCCAGCTGACAAACCCAGTTGTGTTTGGAGCTGAAAAGCATCTTTCTGAAAGGGAGAAATAAATTTCCACCCAGCAGTGGGAAGCAGCTCAGCTTATGGAGAAGCTGTGCTCAAGATTCTCCTGTGTGCTGAGGGGAAGAGAGGTGTGGACCTCCACAACAGGATCAGGCATGGCAGTGAAGCCAGCAGCAGATGAAGGCTCTCCTGTTTCCATAGCACAGGGCCCTGCTGCATGGATGCTCTGAAGCCCTCTGCATCTCAGAGCATCTTAATGGATTTTCAAGGGGGATCAAGAAGCTGCAGTCCAAGCTGAGCCTGAAAATCAAAATTAATCTCTTAATACTCCAAACTCTGGTGTCAGTCAATAGCTGCTTGAGCTTGGTGCAGCTGGGACCCAGCTGGCAGGTGAAGCAGAGGGGAGTCACCAGTGCTACCTGCCTGTGGTCTGCTCTCCTCTGCCCAGAGCCAGTCTTCAGCTCATCCCTTGCTAACCCTTCCCTCTGAGGAGGGTTAGCTCTTAGCTCTGACTCTGCCCAGTCTCTCTTTCAATCTCAATTTCCTTCTCCTTGAGGGACTTCTGCTCCAAGTTCAGCCTAATCTGTTGAAGGCTGACAGACAGCAAACCAATGACAGCAAGATTCAGAGCTGCCTCTTCAGACGTTGCCTTTCAACTGCATGGTCTAGGGACAGGTCCTGCCCCCCTTAGAGAGCTGCAGTCTGTTCCTGAGGCACAGGAAGGGACCATCCTGTCCTCCTCTGCTGTGCTGGCAGATGTAGCATTCTGCCCACAGTGACATTGAAGGCAATCAAAGCTGTGCCCTCCCACTCCATCGATGGAGCCATGCTCCCTGGGTGAGAGAGGCTGGCACAATCAATACATTAATACCACAAAGCAAACATGTTGACATTTGAAGTTGTTTAGTGCACAGTTTCTATTTCAAGAGATTCCATTTGATCAGGCCTATGAGAGAGCCAGAAATTAGCATTCCTCCCCCAGCCCTCATCTCCTCTCAGCCAGCCTGAAGCCCTGCAGCTCCTGCCCTCTCCCATCCCTGAGAGCAATTCTGCCTTCCCTCTGCAGGGTGATGAACAGCAAAGAAAATACTGTTGGTGTTGGGCAGCAGTTTCTGGCCCCTAGGTTAGCTCTTGGAACCTAGGGCAGGGCAGTTGTGAGTGGTTTAGAGCCCTCCATGCACCCCACTGGGCACTGGGGGCTTTGGGCAAAGGGCATCTGGGCTGCTGCCAGATGAAAAACAACTTCCATCAGTTGTGCTCCAATGTAAATCACAGAATCACTATGCCTGGAGAAGACCTCCAAGATCATCCAGTCCAAGCAGCAACCCAACACCACCATGGTCACTACAGCCCCAGTGCCATGGCCACAGGTTTCCTGAACACCTCCAGGCATGGGGACTCCCCCACTCCCTGGGCAGCCTGTGCCAGTCCCTGACCACTCTTGCAGCAAAGAAGCTTCTCCTAATTCCATACTCCTTATCTCATTCATCTCCTGGATTTCTGCTCAGACCCTTCACATCCCTGCTACTCCCAGCTGAGCTATCTCATAGAACCATCACAGAATGGTTTGGGTTGGAAGGGACCTCCCAGTGCAGCAACCCTGCAGCCAGCAGGGACATCTCCACTAGGTCAGGCTGAGCCTGACCTTGAATATCTCCAGGCATGGGGTCTCAACCACCTCTCTGGGCAACCTGTAGCAGTGTTCCAGCACCCTCATGGTGTAGAACTTGTTCCTCACATCCAATCTAAATCTCATTCCAAACCATTGCCTCTCATCCTGTCACTGCAGGCTGCAGGCTCCTGCAAACAGTCCCTCTGCAGCCCTCCTGTAGCCACCTTTGGGTACTGCAAGGCTGCTCTAAGGTCTCCCTGGAGCATTCTCTTCTCCAGGCTGAACAACCCCAGCTCCCTCAGCCTGTTCTTGCAGCAGAGGTGCTCCAGCCACCTAACCACCTTTGTGGCCTCCACTCCATCAGGTCCACATCCTTCCTGTGTTCACAGGACCACAGAATGTATCTGCTCGGAGGAGACCTCCAAGATCATCCAATGTATTCCATACCCATTTTACAACAAATGTTCACTGACAGATATTAAGCCCAGCCTGGTAGGTAACTTCATCACCAGTCAGGTCTCCAGCAGCCTGCAATACAAATTACAGTTGGCATTTAATACAAGTGCAGAGCAGAAATAGCTCCGAGACGCCAGGAGGTATTTTAAGCGACATCAATTCGCTGCTCCCCACTTTGGTGTCAATTAATAGCACTCAACATCTTCCACCTATTAAAGATGTCAGCCTGCTCCTCAAACTCAGGATAATTGGAATAGCAACCAGGGTTCAAATGTCCACTCCTTTGAACAGCCACCTGATCCTCCTGCCTCACTGCCAAGGGTCCTTCGCCTGACACAAAACCACCTCAGCAAACCCAGCCCTGCCCTTTGCAAATCCTGCCCCAGCACTGAACACGACAGCCAGAGCCAGCAACAGCCCCAGACCAGCTGAGCTAACCCCAGATCTGCTTGAGATGCTGTGTTAGTGTTTGCCAGGATCTGGCCTTGAAGCAGTGCCCTGGACAAGTGGGCACCAAGTCAGCTGTTCAGTGTCTAACCTGCTGTGCCACGCAGCGGAGCCACATTTTGAGTCACAGGATCAGGAGGGTTGGAAAAGCTCTCCCAGACCACTGAATCCAAGCAGCAACCACCATGGCCACCTCTGCAAAGTGAGTCCTGAGGAATCTCCAGGGGTGGGCAGCCTGTGCCAGGCTTTGAGAACCCTTTCAGTGGAGAAGTTTCCTCTAATGCCCAACCTAAACCTCTCCTGGTGCAACCTGAGGCCTCTTGTCCTGCCTCTTGGCTAACTTCTTAGCACTGCATCAGCTGGGCAGAAAGGAGGGCAGAGAACAACCAGAGAGAATCCAAGCCACAATTCCTGCCTGTCTGCTGCTTTTATTCACCCAGCTACAGGTCACTTACCTGTTGTTTGTCATGGCTGTGAGCACAGAGGTGTTCCAGGGAGCCAACAAACGCTGCCACCCAGGCAGGATCACGTTTATGGCCCTGCAGTAAATATCTGTTGCAGGAGGAAGGAGATCTATGGGTTCAGTTCTGTAAGACACCAACCCTCTAAATCAAGTCACTAATGCAAGCTGACTTCTTGCACTCTCTTGGGCACTGGGGGAGCCAGGCAGGCTCAGGCTGTTCTTCCTTTCCCCACAACCAGAACTACTCTGAGGCTCAGACACCAAACTGATCTTCATCAAAAACCACCATGGGGACAGCACAAATCCAATCTGGAAGGGTTTAATATTTTCTCAGGCAGTCTCTAACAAAGCTGCTTCCACAGCCTCACCTAAGAGCTGCCAAAATGATGCTAATGCTGGAGGCTTCAGCACTGGGCATTCAGCTTCAATTCTTCATGGGAAGGCTTGAGGAGAGTCTGCAGGGAGGGAGCTGCTCTTCAGGCTGCAATGCTGAGTAATGTCTGGGGATTGGTGTGGAAAATGCAGCAACCTCTGAACCTCCAGCAGAAGGGTTAGAAAACAGCACTGGGAAACACCACTGACAACACCACCCTAAGAGGAGACTCTTGGAAAGACCTCAGTCCCCTTTTGCTTTAAGGTCCCTTCCAACCCAACCCTTTCTGTAGATCTACAAATAATTTGGCACCAGACCCTGGGCAGGCTGAAAGAAGAGCTGCAGGACCCTTAGCAGTGAGGCCACTTCCACATTTCTGCTCTATTAGATACCCAACAACACAAACCCCAACCACACCAGCACAGATCAAAGTCAAAATCATGGGGCTGGAGCTAGATGATCCCCAAGGTCCCTTCAGACCCAACCATGCCACGAGCCTGGGGCTCCAAGGAAACTTGAGTGCAAAGAGGCACACTGGTGTCAGTGCAACACAGAAGCTGGAGCCCAGCAAGGGTTTAACTCTACAAACTGAAGTTACCATCACTCTCTCAGGGCACTGCCCACTCAGACAGCTCCTTCAGCCACCTCACACCCCCTGGCATGCAAGGTAAGAGTTGGCAGACTCAAGGCAAAGATGGGTAACAAGCCCCACAAGGTAGGGGCACGAAGCAGGTCAGCAGCTGGAGGAGAAACAGAAGAGCAGCTCCCAGCACAGCAAGGTCCCAAATTCCTCCACTACTCTCAGATCTTCTCCAGAAAATAAGGAATTAAGTCCAGAGAGAGATGTTAAAAAGTTTACTACTGCAATTATCACTTTCACAGGATGCTTAGCAGCCTGCAGCTCAATTAAAAATAAATAGGTCAGCTGGAGTGAATGAAAAGGCACTAATTAAGGGGGTTTTCTTCTTAATTTTGCCCACAAGAAATAAATACTCAGGTAGTATTTTCACTGAAGCCACCTGACTCCTGTAATGCTGGATTAATTACTTGTGAATCACTATTTGATCTCCAGGATAGTGCTTCCCTTGCTCCCCCTGCTCCCCAGGAGCGATTAGGCAGTGCCACTAATGAGAAGCACTCAGCTAACAGGTCTTAAACACATCATTAAGCTCAGTCCTCAAACACATTAATAATTCTGATTTATTCTGCATTCAAATAGCAGATTTCCTCCTTTAAGCAAGGAAAACTTTGTGCTGCATTCTGTCACCAGTTGATGGTGGCCTCAGCAGTCAGCCTGCTGAGCTGTGCTTGGCTGAGGCACAGAGTGCTAAGTGTGGTCAGCAGCTTCTCCAAAGAACAGGCAGCAGAAGTCCTAATCACAGAACCATTTCTGGTGGAAAAGCCCTCTAGGGTCATCCAGTCCAACCACCAACCCAGCACCACCATCAAACCATGGCCCCAAGTGCCACAGCTTCCTTGAGCACCTCCAGCCATGGGGACTCCATCACTCCCTGGGCAGCCTGTGCCAGTCCCTGACCACTCTTGCAGCAGAGAAATTGTTCCTCATCTCCAGCCTGAACCTCCCCTGGTGTGACTTGAGGCCATTTCCTCTGGTCCTGTCACTTGTTGCACGCAGGGAGAGCCCAAGCCCAGCTCACTCCAGCCTCCAAGCAGAGGGGGAACTCACACCCCCAGAGCTGGGGCCACACTGTTGCAGCCAGCAGCCAGGATGCTCTTGGCCTTCCTGGCCAGTGGGAGCCAGCCCTGGGCTCTGCAGCCACAGAATGGCTTTGGTTGCAAAAGAGCTCCAAGAGCAGTGAGTCCAGCTGGAGCTGGGTGCTGTCTCAGCTGCTTTGCACAGTTAATTGCCTTCACTTCAGGTTTTGTTTGACTGCATCTGGACTTTATTTGGTGATGGATTGCATTGAGAAATGCAAGGAGGCATTTAATAGCCACTGCCCTCGATTGTGCAGCCAGACAGAAACTGCTCCAGACCAGGGCACTGATGGAGGCAGGCAGCAGGGCAGGGGCACACCTGTGCTTGTGACAGCAGCCAGCACCCCTGAGCTGCCTCCTGCTTCTCCTATTTACCTTAAAGCAAGAACACAGAGCCCAGGCAGATATGTTTGGGTGAGGGAAAGGCTGCTGAGAACAAGCAATGAAAAAATGCATCAGCTGGCTAGGCAAGGTGGGGAGGAAGAGGAGGTCCCAGCACACTGCAGCTGGATGTGGCTTCTGCTGTTGGCCAGCACAAAGCAGGTGGAGCTCAGAGCAAAGTTAGCTCAGCTCTGATCTAACAAAACACCTCCAGTCGTGCCCAGGTCACACAGGCCTATGGTGCCACTCTGTGAGCACACTCGAGCCAGGGCAGCCTGCCCTGACCACCCACAGAGGTGGAACACGTTTGGTGTGTGCCCCCCAGTGCTTCACTGCACACACAGGTCCTGCTCTGCACCATCCAGTGAGTCACATCCAGACTCTCACCACCCTCCTACTGAAGGGCTTCTTCCTCAGCTCCACTCTAACCCTGCTCTGCCTCAGCTTCAAACCATTCCCCCTCGGTCTGTCTCTAGACCCCCTCATGAAAAGTCTCTCTGCAGCCTTCCTGCAGGATCCCTTCAGGCATTGGCAGGCAGCTCTGAGGTCCCCCTGGGGTCTTCTCCAGGCTGAACAACCCCAAGCTCCCTCAGCCTGCCCTCACATCAGAGAGCCTCATGCCACATTTCCTCTCCTCTGCTGCAACAGGCAGAGGAGAATTTGTGTAAATCCCTTTCTAGCCCCACCTGAGGCTGGCTGTGATCCCAGGATGCTGACTCCTGTCTGGTTTTGAGCATCCTTAATACTGAGGAATGTGAGACACAAAAGGGACATCACATTTGGGTGCTGGACTCAGATCCAGAGGAAGGTTTCACACCTCAGAGACTGCCTGGTTCAGAGCAAGTTGATCTTTAAGTTCTCTGCCAAGCTTTGTCCTTTTGAAAGGAAACTGCTCTGCCTCTTCTCTCCTCCAGCCCAGTTATTTAGAACTCTTCCAGGCAGATCACCTTCCATATGCACACCCAGCTCACACCTGGGAGGTCTCAGCCTCCCAGCAGCAACATTTATTTGCAAGATGAAGCCCAGGAAGGGTGGGTTGAGGTTTTTTTCATGTAGATGTAATTTACTGGTGAACAAGAAGGGCTCTAAGAGCAGTCACTCCAAGGTTAACGTGCTGCTCCAGCATCCAACAGTCAAGCAGAGTGAATAATCCATAACTAATTGCTTATTTAATTGCACATTCTCTGAACAGGAGGCAATTGTAATATTCCTGAAGGCTTTGGCTTCCCCCTCCCTTTTAAGTGAGCTATAAAACTTCTCTCTCTGTTCTTCAACATGTGCAGTCTGTTGCCTTGCAAGATCAAGTGATGTGGTTCCTGTTCCCCAATTAGATTGCCTCTGTAGCCATTAATTAGTGGGAGCAGCTCATGAAACCCAACCCTGGGTAGAGGCTGCAGTTCTTTGCTCCAGGGTTGGGCTGGATCTGTTCTGAGAGGGTCCAGGCCCAGAGGCAAGTGGAAGAGCCACAGTGAGGACCTCCACTGAAGGACACTGAGGCTCTCGAGCCTGGAGAAGAGAAGGCTGAGAGGGAAACTTCTCAGTGCTCAGCCAGAGCTGATGGGGGCTGAGGAGGAGGAGGAGGCTGAGCCCTTCTCAGTGGTGCCCAGGGATGGGACAAGGGGCAATGGGCCCAAGCTGGGGTATTAAAAGCTGAACTGTAAGCCTGGTTTCAATGACTCCATCATCCACTTTGCTTTCTAATGAAAGCAGAACACTTTGCTTCATTACATTCCAAACAGGTTAGACTTCTGGAATTTAGCAACTTAATCCATTTCCTTATTAACTTACCTTGTGAGAAAATCAACATTTAATGGCATCATTTTAATTTTCCTGAAACACTTGTACAGAATGCCCAATCAGAGCTGACATTTAGCAGACTGGAACCCCTCTTGCATGCCAGAGCTCCCTGCTGCTGGGTACACCTCTGTGCTTAGGGCACTCTAAGAGTACAAGAGAACACAACAGGATGAGAGGAAGTGAGAGCAACAATTTCTTCCCCTTGAGAGCTGCAGAGGCCCAGCCCAGGCTGCCCAGGGCAGTGCTGGAGTCCCCATCCCTGCAGGGGTTTCAGAGCTGTGGAGTTGTGGTGCTGAGGGCCATGGGTTGGCAGTGTCCTGGCAGTGCCAGGTTAAGGGCTGGACTGGGTGGTCTGAGAGGTCTTTCCTGATCCAAACCATTTTAGTCTAATACAGAAGAGAGTCCTAAGCACCACTGGTGCAGGAGCTGCTCTAAACTCCACTAAATTGTATTAGCAGCAACATAATCTTGTATGATTCTGTATAGATTTTTATCTGACTGGAGGGGAAGAGCTTGTCCTGCTCGTTCAGATTAGCTCCTGACATTCTGGGAGTTTCTCCATTTCACCACCAGTGTCTTTTTAAATCAATACCTGGAACACAATTTTTTCCTTATCAGGCTATCCCAATTAAGAGCAGCAGCCCCTCAGCCTGCCACCCTTGCTGACATCCTTCAACTGCAGTGGTTACAGCAGAATTCAATTTAAACTTTATTAACTTGGCAAAAACTTTCCTGCCCTTTGATGCAATCATCCAAAATTAAACAGTTCACAACAAAAAAAAAAAAAAAAAATCAAGCCCCAGCCCACTTCAATTTATTCTGTTCACATTTCCATGCAATAAAAAATGACTTGCATGTTAAACTTGAAAATCCCTGAAGTATAGCACAGCATCCCAGAGAAAATGTCAGGAATAATTAAGATGGAAACCTAATTCTTAATAGTGAGGGGGGGAGACACTGGAGCAGGATGCCCAGGGGGGTTGTGGAGTCTCCTCCATTAGAAATTTCAAAACCCACCTGGACATGTTCCTGTGTGACCTGATCTGGGTGGACCTGGTTAGCAGAGGGAGTTGGACTGGATGATCTTTGTCAGTGCCATGGACAGAGGAATCAGTGCAGCCTCAGCAAGTGTGCAGCTGGCACCAAGTGTGGCACAGACACTTGCTAGAGGGCAGGGATCCATCCAGAGGGACCTGCACAGGCTGCAGAGCTGTGCCCAGGCCAACCTCAGGACATTCAACAAGGCCAAGTGTAAGGTCCTGCACCTGGGTAGGCACAATGCCAAGCACAGCTCCAGGCTGGGTGGGGAATGGCTGAGAGCAGCCCTGAGGAACAGGCCCTGGGGGTCTGGGGTGATGAAAAGCTCAAGATGAGGCTGCAGTGTGAGTGCAGCCCAGACAGCAACTGTGTGCTGGGCTGCAGCAAGAGCAGTGTGGGCAGCAGGGCAAGGGAGGGGATTCTGCCCCTTTGCTCTGCTCTCCTCAGACCCCAGCTGCAGTCCTGTGTGCAGTTCTGGAGCCCCCAGCACAGGAAGGACATGGAAGTGTTAGAGAGGGTCCAGAGGAGGCCACCAAGATGCTGAGAGGGCTGCAGCAGCTCTGCTGTGAGGACAGGCTGAGAGAGTTGGGGCTCTGCAGCCTGGAGAGGAGAAGGCTTCCAGGAGAGCTTGGAGTGGCCTTGCAGGATCTGAAGGGGGCTGCAGGAGGGCTGGGGAGGGACTATTGACAAGGGCTTGGAATGGCAGGAGGAGGAGGAATGGGTTTGAAGTGGCAGAGGGGAGATTGAAAGTGGATGTTAGGAGGAAGTTGTTTGCAGTGAGGGTGGTGAGACACTGGCACAGGTTGCCCAGGGAGGTGTTCAGGGCCAGGTTGGATGAGACCTTGAATGACCTGTTCCAGTAGGAGCTGTCCCTGCCTATGGTGGGGGGTTGGAATTGGATGATCTTTGAGGTCCCTTCCAACCTAAACCATTCTCTGACCCTCCAGATTCCTTTCCTTTTCCTGCCACAGACAATTGGATTCATTACCCAAAGAGCCATGCCACAAGACTTGGATCTGTCAGAGGTACCAAGAGACAAAGGAACACCAGAAGAAACTGTGACCTGCCACCTGCTGTAGGTGAACCTTGCTTTAGCAGGGGGGTTGGGTTTGATGATCTCTGGAGCTCCCTTCCAACCCCACTGCTCACTGAAGCCAGAAGTGGTTCTGCTGTAGCTGAGTCTCTGCCATTGCTGCCATCCCCACAGCCCTGCACAGCTACTGCCTTCAGTAACCTTTACCTGTGCAAACAGAGCTTCCACCCCCCTGCACCTCAGCTTGTGAGGCTCCTTCCTGCCACAGCAGCCCCTGCCCCCACAGCAGCTCTCCACCTGTGTAAAGAACCCAAACCCCTTCCTACAGCAATTTATCTAAGTCTGAAGTGGAAATAGGCTGTGCAGTGACCCCAGTGTCACTCAGACACTGCCTTCCCAGAGCAAACAAAGCTGGCACCATCATTTCCAGCTCATGGGATGCCCTTTTCCTTCCTCTTTCCCCATGCCCTTTTCTCAGCTAACCTCTAGCAGACAAAATCTCACCCCCACAGCTGGATCACACCCACTGGTGCTCAGGATGGAGCAATGACATTTCACCACCAGCCAGCACATGTGTTTGTGCTGCCTACCTGGAGCAGGAGAGGGGTGGTGATATATAAAAATTCTAATTCTATTCATAGTGACATTTACTGTGGAATTCCAGCAGTTGAGGAAAGCTCTCATTTGCAGGCCTTGCTCTCAGACAAACCTCCTGCACAATGAGGCAGAAGTTTTCAGCCCCTGTGAGGAAGGCTCCCAGAGCCAACCCTGCAGAACCAACTAAAGCAACTCAACTCCTTCAGGAAAAAACACCAGAAGGAAAAAAAAAAAATATTTGAGTGGGAGAGGGGAGATTGAGACTGGAGATTAGGAACAAAGTCTTGACAGTGAGGGTAGGGACACACTGGCACAGGTTGCCCAGGGAGGCTGTGGATGCCCTCTCCCAGAGTCTCACCACCCTGCAGACCTTCCTAAGATCCAGCCTCACCCTGCCCTCCCTCATCTGCAAACCATCCCTGCTCTTGTCCTAGGCTAAGTCCCTCTCCAGCCAAGACCAAGTAATTTAGTTTGGATTATCAAATAAATCTCTCAGAAAAATAATCTCCATGGGACTGTTTGGGACTTGGGCTTTTGGGTGTGCACTGCAGCCCTGGACCCCTTGCTGCCTGCCAGCACCTTCCCAAGAAGAGCTGGCAAGAGCAGAGCAGAATCCAATCACATCCCTTTCTGCAGAGGGTGGCAGCTGGGTGCACACAGAGCTGCTTGCACTCACTTGCACTGATATTTCTGTGTGCAAATGCTCATTTGAGCTTAATTAAAAATGCTGTCCAAAAGTAGAGCTAAGGAACCTTACCCTGGGACATGTAAGCCATTGCCAGCTGATATTAATTGTTCCTCCTCCAAACGAGGGTGATTGAGCAATTCATTGTGGGCAGCTGCTGGGGCTCAGCACAGACTCATTCACTCTGCTTACACAAATCACCCTGGAACTCAGCACCGAATTTAGCAGTTTGTGTTGGAGGGAAACAAAGGCAATGAGCAAACAGAAGCTCACTGTGAGGCTCAGGGCTCGAGGAGTGCAGAGCTGCTCCCAGGCCTTCTGCTGTCCAGAGCCATTAGGAGCTGCCAGCAGAGGCAGGGGTAGGGACCCCTGGATTTCTGCAGCTGAAGGGTCCAAGAAAGGTGTGGCCATGGCACCTGGGGACATGGTTTGGTGGCCATGGTGGTGATGGGCTGAAGGTTGGACTGGATGACCTTAGAGGCCTTTTCCAACCCAGACAGTTCCATGATTCTCTGATTTCTCCCAGAGCTGCAGAGGGGTGAGGAAGGAGCTGCTGACCTTGCTTTCCCAGCTGGATGATTTGCAGACCTGCACATATTTATTTAAACATTTCCAAATGCATTTAACATTTACCTAGATCTAAATAGATTACAATAAGTAAATGAACTCAGTGCTATTATTGCTAAACGTTTGCTGTGTTCTTTCATCTTGAAATTCTCTCCTCTCCCATTTCCACCACAGGCAATTTTAATCACTCCTACTTGAAGCCCTCCAGATTCCTTTGCTAAACTACAGCAGCACTGCTCTGCAGCTCCCATTGCACCATATATATCAAACCACTCCTTCAGCTCCCTGCACCTCCAAACATTTTAAACACCTTAATGGCTTTTCTCACTGAACCATAAAAATTATTTATAAATTCATTTTAAGACATCCATGCAAGGAGCAGCTCATAACGTGTCGCCAAGTACAAATGATGTTTGCCAGGCTAGAAAAGAGTTCTGTGGGCCCCTGTGTATGTAATGAAGGAAAAAAAGCCAACTGCTGCTCAGAGTAGACTCTTACTCTAAGCAATCACCAGGTGGAAGGTGAGGAGGCAATGAATGATTTGCTCCAAACTACGTTTTTTAAATAAACAACTGGGCAGGAGAAAGCAGAACCTGCGAAGACTTCATTTGAACAGAGCAGTTTGGTGCAGTTGCAGGGAACAAGCAGCCTGCCTGAGCCAGTATTTTTCACAACTAAGTAGCTGCAGCATCTGCTCTCCTCCATGCCTGATGCCAACACCAAGGGCTATTAATCTTTGTTACCTCTGCAGTGGAGCAAAGGAAAGCAGCCCAGCGCCGGCAGGCCGGGGACAGCTGTCACTGGAGGTCCATGCATTAGCAGGGCTCCTGCAGGAGCAGAGGTTGGGCTTTAACTCATGACATGTGAAACGTGGCCAGCTGCTGGGCACCCTGCAGGCCTCCAGCCCTGGAGGTATCAATACAATCATGGAATCATTTTGCTTGGAACAGACCTGTAAGATCACTGAGTCCAACACCAACCCAGCACCACCATGAGCCCTGTCCCCAGGTGCCATGGCCACAGGTTTCTGGAACACCTCCAGGAGTGAGGACTCCACCACACCCCTGGGCAGCCTGTGCCAGTCCCTGACCACTCCTGCAGCAAAGACATTTCTCCTAATATCCAACCTAAGCCTCCTCTTGTGCACCTTAAGGCCATTTCCTCCTGTTCTGTCACTACTTTCTTGGCAGAAGAGCCCAACCCTCACCTCACTGCAGCCTGCTCTCAGGGAGCTGCAGAGAGCAATGAGGTCTCCCTCAGGCTGTTCTCCAGGCTGCGCCCCCCCAGCCCTGCTCTCCAACCCTTCAGCAGCTTCGTTGCCCTTCCCTGGACACACTCCAGCCCCTCAATGTCCTTCTTGGCATGAGGAGTCCAAAACTGAGCCCAGGACTCCAGGCAAATACTGTTAGAAGACAATGAGACAAAGTGCAGTTACAGCCAAGAGTTAACTCTTGGACACACTTTAATGCCCACCTGGTGACCTTCAGGGCACCACCTCAGCCCATTTTGTCATTTCAGATCTTTTCCCAGCTCTCTCTGTAGGGCACTGTCCCCTGCAGCACACATTTGCTGTCCCTTCACTCAACACAGAGTAAAAGCTCATCATCATCATCACCATCACACCACTACAGCACAACTACTTGGAGAGAGGGGCCTGTATTTTTAGCACTGATGGAGTGGGATTCTCTTCCCTGTGGCAAATGGGTCACAACAGCTCTTCCCTAGTTTATAGCAAAGTATTTCAAAGCAAGGCTTAATCTGCCAGCTCCATAATGCAGAATTTCAGTAAGATCCTTTGTGCAAGGAAAGAGACATAAAGCAGCTGCCTTCCAGCTCGGGTGGAAACACTGATGATCTAAATCATCCAAGCCTGGGATATAAATGAAAAGCAACAACTAGACCAGGGATTGATCCCTGGAGAACTCACTTATGATTCACTGTGGAAGATGAAAAGCTGTCTATGTAAACAAATTGTTTATGGTCTGTTAAGCAAAAGTAAAACCAATGGAGTGCAGCAGATGCAATTCCAGCTGAGGATTCAATCTCGCCCAAGCGCGTGGGTCTGACCCCGCAGCCCTTGTGCCCAGCACCCACTCCCCTGCAGAGACTGGCACAAGGAAGAGCTCTGGTGTTTGCCATCTGTCCTTCATCAGGCTCTGAAGAAAAGAGTCAAAGCCTGAAGAAGTCTTTGTGCTGCCATTTCAGTGAACACAGAGATGCTGCAGCCAGAGGCAAGCTCTGGGACTGCAACAGCATCCTTCAATTCTTGACTCCTGATCATCCAGACAGACCTTGAGCAGCTCTGTTCTGCTGGGTTCCAGCCTTGCCTCAGCTCAGGCTCTTCAGCAGCTTGATGGATATTGGAGCAGGTCCACAAAGACAGCAGGATTTAGGCTGTAAATCCTATGAGTAACTTCACATCCTCCTTCCACCTCACCCACACCACAGCACTCCAGTTCTCAGGGCAGGGTATGGGACATGTGCAAGTGGGCACACACAGAATGGCAGGGTTTGGAGGGGAGCTCTGGAGGCACCCAGCCCAGCCCCCCTGCTGCAGCAGGACCACCTAAGAGTAAATCACACAGGAACACATCCAGGTGGGTTTGGAATCTCTTCAGAGCTGGAGACTCCACAACCACTCTGGGCAGCCTGGTCCAGGGCTCTGCCACCCTCAAGCAAAGAATTTTGGATGGGTTTCAAAACCTTGCAGGTGGCAGAGCTGAGGGTGGCAGGTGTAGCTCAGCACCACCAGGACATCCCTACCTTCTCTGTCATCAACCCTGCCTGCTATTTCTGCCCTATTTTCAGACATCATTACCTCCAACCTTGCATTTCATTGCTCACCTCAGGAGCTGCCATTTCCCAGGCTTCAGCAACAGCTGCACCACGCTGGGTGCAGGCAGTAGAACATCTGCTGGCAGTGCACTCCTGTGGGCAGATTGGAGTTCTGGGGATTCAGCTAACAACCCCTGATGTGCTTTCATGCTCACCTGGCCACCCTTATGGCACCCTTCAGAGAATCAGCTCAGCCCAGGGATTCACTCAAACCTCCTGAACCTTTGGCATTTCTTGTTGCAAGGCTCCTGGTAACTGTTAGTGCTGTTAGACTCCAAGGATGGATAAGCACTGCCTGCTGCAGCCTGGAGAGGCAGAGAGGGGCTTGGGTGGGAAGGGACCTTACAGATCATCCAGTTCCAACCTCTGCCATGGGCAGGGACACCTCCCACCAGCCCAGGTTGCTCAGGGCCTCATCCGGCCTGACCTTGAACACCTCCAGGGAGGCTGTGGATCACAGAAGCACAGAGGTTGTGATCTTCAATCTTTGATCCCATTCTGTGCTTCTGTGATCCACAACCTCCCCGGGCAGCCTGTGCCAGTGTCTCGCCCTCACTGGAAAGAATTTCTTCATCTGCAGTCTCAATCTCCCTGCTCAAATCCAATCCCTCTCACCCTGTCACAACAAGGGGAGGAATCAGTGCATCCATAATGTCAACTAGAGAGATTTCAAGTCCATCCTCTTACCCATCACACAAACGAGTCCTGGGGCTTGTGCCCACCCAGAAGCACCAACTGAACTGCTCTCTGTATGCTCACACCACCACAGCAGCTCTCCTAAATGCAGAGGTGTAAGTAGGTGCCTGGAAGTAGGAAACACTCAAAGAAAAATCCAATCAAGTGTGGAAAATAGGACACTGCCAACAGAATCACATCACTGGTGTGCAGCAGGAAATAAGAAACAGAGCCAGGCAGGCATTGTTGGGAGGTCTGGTGGTGAGACAGGAGGAGTTTGCTTAACCCAGATAATTGTCTTTAGGAAAAAAAAACAAACACAAAAGATAAAAATGGCAAATATTATGAAATCTGCAGCATTTCTCCCCTTGTCTGAGATGCACACACACATAAAGCAGTTGTCCTAATTGCTTTGGAAGGGGATAACATTTATCTCATTACTAAACTAGTGCCAACAGCAGCCAGGGAAGACACTGCCAAAGCAGCTCTTAATAATTCTCAGATGCATCTTTAAGAGCATTGTCTAAACATCCACATTTCCAGAAGGCAAAAAAAAGAGACTCATAATCACAGGACAAATCTGATCCTAATAAGCAGGAAATCAGAGGAGCTTCCCACATCTGTTTTCCTCTGATTAGATTAGCAGTGGTGCCACATCCCATGTCATGCTGGAGCACACTGACCTTCAGCAGCTTGCTGCTTGAAAAGGAAGAGAGCAAAGCTGCTAAGAAAGGGGTTTGGGAGCAGCTTTGCCTGGTGAGGAACAGAAACATGCAGCTTATGTAAGGATGGATTGAGCCAGGAACTGACAGAACAGCAGGGCTGGGGATTTGGAGAGCCCAGCTGCAAACACCTGCACAGGACTCCAGAAATCCCCAGAAAGCCCTGGAAGTTCTTTAAGGTTGGTGGGACACTGGCACAGGCTGCCTGGGGAGGTGGTGGAGTCCCCATCCTGGAGGTGTTCAAGAAACCTGTGGCCATGGCACTTGGGAACACAGGATCAGACTGTTAGGGGTTGGAAGGGACCTCTGGAGATCATCCAGTCCAACCCCCCTGCCAGAGCAGGGCACCCAGGGCAGGTCACACCAGAAAGTGTTCAGGTGAGTTTTGAAAGCCT
>WBNM01006940.1:9010-50198 GCA_013399055.1 Ramphastos sulfuratus
CAGCACAAGGGGCACTGGGTGGAAGCTGAGGCAGAGGAAGTTTCATTTAAACATGAGGAGGATTTTTTTCCCTGTGAGGGTAACAGAAGACTGGAACAGAAAGGTTGTGGAGTCTCCCTCTCTGGAGGTGTTCAAATCCTGCCTGGATGCATTCCTGTGTGATCTGGTCTAGGTGATGCTGCTCTGGCAGGGGGGTTGGACTGGCTGAGCTTTGGAGGTCCCTTCCAGCCCCTGACATTCTGTAATTCTATGATTCTAGATCCTTTTGGGAGAAGCTTGATGGAAGAGATGTCCTCCAGTGCGGGGAGTGCAGGTCGGGCTGCAGAGGAAATGCTTTGCACATCAAAGTGCAGCAGTGAACATCTTCAAAATGTGCACTGCAGCTTCTGGAACAGGCCCATTCCCCTCCTCAGCCTCCTCACCTCTGGGCAGTGTGTTTGCCTCCTCTCCCTAGCAGATGCATGCCTGTGGTGTGATCCACCAAGCCGGGCTGGGGAAATGTTTCTGTCCTGTGCCGCTTGCTGCTTTTCTGCTTTTATTTTTTAAACCCAATGGTAACACTTTGAAGCATTTCTAATTAGGGAACTTCAACTTGTTGTTTCTGCTTAAAAGTGATAATCCCTCCCCTTCACACAAACCTCAAGTACCTGTTTTAATGAAACCTTCAGATGAATATCAAAGAGCTATTTACTTGTATCTAATATTTTAATTAGATTATATTCTCAATTTAACCCATTAAACCCCCTTTGATGATCTCCATGTTTAGTGTTTAGCCCCAGATGCTGGAGGTAATGAATATTGGACCTTTGATTTAATGAGAACTTCTGCCTTTCCAGCCTGACTCCCTTTGTATCCCCCCTCCTTTTTTTTTTTTTTTTTTTATTTTCTGAGCTATAGAATTCAGTTAATTGAAGAAGTCTCTTACCACCACACATTAAGGAACCTAAATTAGCATCCCTTTTCTGATTAGAAAATGCAAGCAGACATTTTCTCTTTGATCTGAGGATTGAGTTGAAGTAGGCAACAGCCCCCTGAAAATGAGCTGATGGCCTTATTATTTGGCTGACATGCAGATGCGTCCATGTGGTGCAAAATGCTTAATGTCTTAATTGATCACCTTCCCCCTATCTGCCATCCTGCTACCTTTTAGAGCTCCTGTAAATTAGGCTGATCTTTCTGGCTGGGTGATCTGTTTCACTTGAGCTTGGTTTTGGTTTTTTGTTTTTTTTTTTTTACTAAAACAAGGAACTTTTAGGAACCCTTTAAATACTAAACCCAAGCCATATTATGCTGCTTCAGGGAGGGGGGCATAGATTAATTTCTTTAAGGACATTGATCATCTCACAAACCACTTGGAAAGGAGTGGGTTGGGATTTTTCTTTTATTTTCTTCTCCCAGAGAACAACATTATTTGCAGCACATGTGGAAAGGAAATCTTTTGATCTGCCTCAATACTAATGCAAATTTTTTTTCCCCTGCACCTAGCAGATATGGTGGTGCAAGAAAAAAAAAGGCACCATACAAATAAATGATGAGCATCCATCTGCTTAAAAGCAAAGGCCAAAACTTAATATCTTTCAAATTAGACAGGCAAGGAATTTAAATATGAAATGAGCTTTGGATTCTGCATTAAGTATTCAGGGAGAGATTGAGCTGGAGCAGAACCTGCCTGCCACAGGCTCATGGCTCCAGCAGTGTTACTCATCATGAGCACAAGCTGCCTTCTGAGGGGCAGGAATGTATTTGTGTACCTCCTGTGCCCTTTCTAGTGCCACCATTTCTTAATATTTTAGATTTAGGAGGTGTGGAAGCTGAGACCACCCTCAGTGCTCAGATACCCAGGGTCAGCTGTAGTTAGGAGCAATGCTGCTGCATCACCATCGTGTTCCAAGTCACCACTGCCTCACAAAAGGTAGCAAGAGCTGGCTCATAGGCTGCTGACTCTGCCAAAGCCATCCTCTTTTATCAGTATCTCATGGCTTGAGTTGAATCTGATGATGATATTCAATAGCATGATGCTGTCATGCCAACTTCCTGGCAGCAGCCTGGCAGGTGTTGCTTCCCAGCCTGGAAGGACTTGGCTGATAAGGGAGAGGATGTCTCAAGTAGCAACTCTTTCCTTCCTCTGCCTCAGTCTCAGAGGGTTTGCCCTTGTTTGAACCAAACTTTCTGGGATAAGCAGCATGTTCCCAAAGTCTCCTCCTGTTCCCTGCAGTGCTCAGCAACAGGCTGGGATGGGCACCACAGCACTCCTGAGTGTTGTAGCCACCTGCACTGGTGACTTTGTTCTTCCTCTCCTCTAGTCACTATAGCAAACTCCATCACTTGTATTAATCACAAACTCTTGCTTGGATGGTCTCAGCTTTAAAAAGTGACTTACTTCTGTCTTGTTTCCATAGCATAATAAACACTTGGAGCTCTCTTGCTGGAAGTGCCCTGGGGTGGCTCCAGTTACTGACACAGAGTTCATACAGCAGTAGCAATACTTGGTGCAAAGTGTAGCTTAAGAAAATGTGATCCCACGGTGGGCTGCAGTGGCTTCTCTACCTCTTAGGGCACAGAGAGCCTTTCAAGGAAGAAGTTGGTTTGAAGTCTGGATAATGAGGTAAGAGGTTTCTGGAATGCCAGGAGCAAAGGCAAGCTGAATGAGTTTTTTGGCTCACTTTGTTTAGGTCTGGCTGAGCCCACTCAGCTTGCTTTCCCGAAGTAAAGACTCAATATCCTCTGGTGTTGTGTATCTTGGCTTTGCTCTGACTGCTGGAACAAACCCTTAAGTGCTTCTGTGAGACACAGAGAACCAGCCCTGTGGTATTACCTGCAGCTGCCTGCTCTGCACTCACGATTATGCAAAGCTCTTGCTGAGCTGCTGGATGCTTCTTTAGCATCTGCTCTATCCAGGTTTTTGGCTCAGTATCACTTCTGTTCAAAGCAGGCTCTTCTGCTTTAAGTCATCCTTGCCAGCTGTCACCAGTGGAGATTGACTGCCTTTACCTAACGCTGGTTTTGTGCATCTAGAGCTCTCTCTCACAGTCACCAAAGTTGGTCCTTCCTTCATGTGCTTCCTTATTCTCACACAGAGAGCACTTAGGACTGGGCAGCTTGTGAAATAAATAAATAAAAGGAAGCCTATTCTTTATGCTGTTGCAATTTACTGTAGAAGCAATCCCTAACAGGAGATGGTAATTACCAAATGCTTGCCTTGGGGGCTCTCTGGACCTTACCTCTTGTTCACACCTGTTTGGAGTATTCAATGACTGCAGGAGTTATGCAGAACCTCATCTGGTTTACAGTCCTCATCTTTGACGATGTGTCTTTAGAGGTGTAATGATGGAACATTAGGCATATTTAATGTCTTTCCCTGTGCCCCAGGAAAGCTGTGGCACCTTGCTGCTAAAGGGGTCCTGCCCAGGGGCCTGAGGTGAGGATACCTGTGGGGTTTATCTGCCCTCACCTTGCTTGCTGTCATCTGCAGCACTGTCTGAGTTGTAGCACAGTAAAGATCCTGTGCTGCAGAGCCTGGTCCCGGACATGTTCCTGAATCCCAGCATCCTTCCCTCCCTTGAGAGCCACCAGTGTGTAAATGCCCTGCTGCTGCAACAGCAACAACCCCCAATTTCGGGGGTGCTTGGCACGGAGGGAGTGTACTTGGTTACACAGCATCTAACCACACTTCTTGATCTGTGCTGGGAGGGCAGAGCCTACCAGTGCTGACACCATTTTCATGACATCCCCTGGATGCCTTGCAAAAGAGTGGTGCAAATGCACAGAGGAGGAAAAAAGTTGATCATGATTGTCTGTGCCCCAAACCCTGTCACTTGTGCATTTTAATCTTCTACTTTTACTTTGTCCTGCCGTTCTCCTTCACATTCTTTTCCAGCTCAGAACTTTATCACACACCTTCCTCTATTAATTAGAGAGAAGAGTTATTTGCACAAGCAAAAGGGATCACACACAGATGTAAAGAAAAAAAATATTTTGAATATCCCTTTTCATCTAGGTGCCTTTCTTTCTTTTTCTTTATATTTGCTCCTAAAATTTTCTCTCACTAAACTAAAGGGATTTATTTTGGTTTCCCCTAAATACTTTGCTGCCCAATCCTTTTACCAAAGCCAAGTGACTGGTGTGACTTCAGTAGCCACTCATGCCTTGTTAGGCCACCTCTGAGCGGGACATCGGCAGTCATGGAAAGAGCAGCGGTAGATGTTGTCAGAGAAAAAAAAAATTACCATGTAAATATCACAGTAGAGCTTCTCTTTTATATCACTTTTAATAGTTCCTAATGAAATGCGCGCTCAGGGGGAAGTTGACAATCAGCACAGAGCAAAACAAACCAAATACTTGGTGGGCGACTGAATAGGGATCTACAACAGCATCGAGTTCAAAGCTTATTGAGACGGTTTCCATCACCTCCCTGCCTACAGCCGGGTAGGTGTGGAGAGAAGGGAAGAGCCACGGAGCGGAAAGAAGCATTTCCAGCCAGCACCATGGCAATGGAAAACAACCTGCTGTACCCTGCGCTTGGCTCTCCAAATGATCATCGAATCACAACATGGCTTTAGGAGGAAATTGGTTTGGCTTGTCTTCTGAATTAATAATTTTTAGGCGGGTGGGTGGCATTTTGGCAGAATTTATTGATGAAAATACTTGTATTTTTATACAGCAGATAAAAGATAACTAATCATTTTCTGGACAGGTGGTTGGCTATTGGGTATCTTTCCTCTCCTAATGTTTGAGCTTTATTGTTTTACATGTTAAAAATAATAAACAAACGAACAAATAAAACCAACCAAAACAAACAAGCAAACAAACAAGCAAACAAAACCAAAACAAAACACACAAAAAAAAAGAAAAAAAAGAAAGAAAAAAAAAGAAAGAGAAAAAAAGAAAGAAANAAAAGAAAAAAAAAAAAGAAAAAAAAAGGAAAAAAAAAAAAAAAAAAGAAAAAAAAAAGAAAATAAAAAGAAAAAGAAAAAAAAAAAAAAAGAAACGAAAACCCGAAATAAATAAAAGGAATACCCACAAAACCGAAGCAAACAAACATTTCAATCATCTACATTCGATATATTGAACAGGGACATGTTTTCTGCGTGTCCCATAATAAAAAAATGCCCTGAAAGTCTAATGACATCGGGCAACCAAATTTACTTCCCGTTAAAAAACAACACAAAAACAAAAATCGAGAGGAAAGAATAAATAACCCAAGGAGGCACCGACATACCAGCGGTGCTGCGCAGCCAGCAGCTCAACCAACACAGCCTTTGCTGCTGATTTTTACCGAGGAAAGCTCCAGCCCTCCCCTGGAGATGCGAAGTCTCCACTGCGCTCCCAGCGCATTTGTCAGCCAGCAGCTCACGGCAGAACAAACCAAACCGAACCAACAATAATTAAAACCAAACCAAACCAAACCAAAACAAAAAAAAGCCCAAACCAAACAAAAAATAAATAGTAATAATAATTTAGGGGGAAAAAAAAAAAAGGAAAATCATCGTTTACCTAGAAATGAAACCATTTCCCTGTCAGAAAGAGAAATGAAAAGCGAACACGAAGGGTGACTGCTCTGCAGTACGGAGCTCAGAGGTTGGAGCAGAAGCAGGCTGGGCAGAGGGGAACAGGAGCCAAAGATGGGACCAGGTCTGCGGCTCTTTGAGAGGAAAAGAAAGAGTATCCCGAAGGGTGCTTCACGACTAGAAGCCGTGAAGGAATCAGGCTGCCCATGCAGGTGATTCTCCGAGCGGGAGAAAATCGCTTTTGCTCCGAGTAAGTCCTAGCAGGATCGAGAGATTCCTGCTGCTCCCCCTTCCCCTTCCCCATTTCGGAATTAAATAAATGCTTCGTTTGGTCTCACCTGATTCTTCCGAGTGCGTTTGTACGATTCTTTGGGTTTGTTCTTTTGTTTTTGTTTTTGATTTTTTTATATGGGTGTCCTGGAAGCTCTGCCCGGGATGAACCCCCGACCTACCGCACCGCGGAGGATGCGGCGAGCACCAGTCCAGCTCAGGGGCGCTCTGCGGGGTTTGGCGGAGTCAGGGCGAGGGATCCCCACTGCCGCTCAGTGACCACAGCAAGCTGCCACGGTTGTACCTTTATTGGAAAGCTCGGGGATCTGGAGAAGTCCGAGATTTCGAAGGGAAGGGAAAGGAAACTTGCCTTGTTTCGCTCTGCCACATCGGGCCAAGCTCGGGAGTGATGCCATTGGGTACCGTAGTGCCCCCGCACCGCTCCGCTGCCTTCTCCCTGGGCCTGCCCGCCGGGGAAGGGGTTCCCCCTTGCATCAACACCTCCTTTCAAAACGTGACCCGCTTCCCTCGGGGCTCCGGCACGACTGGAGGCTTGGGGGATAAGGAGCGGCTTGCGGGACCGGGGCTGGGGCAAAGCCGCTCCGCAGAGGCAGGCGAGCTCCAGCCGGCTAGAGGCGGTGGGGGCCGGTGCAGAGGTCCCCCTCCTCCAGGATGTCCACCTCGTCCTCGGGGTCCTGCAGGAGGAATGGACCGGGGGGGCCCTTGCGGGGCTCGGCGTCGGCCGCCTCGGACAGGTCGGGCTCGGGGGAGCTCAGCTCCCGGCTCTCCTCAGCGCCCGGCTGCTTCGAGTCGTCCTGCGTTTTTCGCAGCTGCTTTTTGTGCTTCATCCGCCGGTTCTGGAACCAGGTTTTAACCTGGAGACAGCAGGAGGGAGGGGAAAAATAATGATAAAAGGAAGAAATAAAAAGGAATTAAAAAATTTAAAGCGAAGGTGGGGATGCTGAGGGGGTTACGGGGTGGGGACTGCTGCCAGACCCCTTCAACAGTACCTGCGTCTCGGAGAGGCTGAGGGCCGTGGCCAGTTCCACGCGTTCGGGTGTGGACAGGTAGCGCTGAATCTCAAACCTCTTCTCCAGGCCGGAGAGCTGCGAGTCCGAGAAGACGGTGCGGGCTTTGCGGCGGCGGCAGTGCTTCCCGGGAAGCTCGGCGTGAGCGTGGTGCTGGAACAGAGCTGGCACCGGCACTCCTGGGGGGACACACGGCCGAGACCCGGGCTGCCGTCGGGCAGGGAACCGGTCCCGGAGCTACCCGAAGGCTTCTGCCCTCTGCGCCCCTCTGCTGGGGTTGAGGCGTCTCGAGGTTGGGCTCGAGCCCGTCATCTTTTTTTTTTTTTTTTTTTAATTTTTTTTTTTTCCTTTTTTTTCTTTTTTGGGGTTTTTTTTTGGGTTATTGTCAATTCTCTGCCGGTCTTTTCTCTATTTAAAAGTGTNTTTTTCCCCTTTTCTTTCGTTTGTGAGGTTATGTTATCGGTTTGGTTTGGTCGTTTTTTCCTTGCTTTGAAAACACGGGGAACCGCAAAGCACTTCTCTGCTGAGCCCAGCAAGGCAAAGGCAGCCCGGGCATCTCCCGCAACCTTCCCACGGCTACTTGCTCAACCCTGCCAGGAAAACCTTTACCTCCCAGCAATTAAACCACAACGAAATAGAGACAGAAAAATACAGAGTAACCCTGGAAAAGGCTGGGAGGAGAGTGGGGAGGAGGAGAGAGATCCTCCAGCAGCCGCACCGGTGTGCAACTTGAGGTGTCCGGTGAGAAACTTTGGAGGAGAGTTTGCTTCCAGAGCAAGGAACGGCCCGAGAAGGTTTGAGCGCCCATCACCGCCCTGGCAGAGCCCCAGACTCCGGCTGGGAGGGTGAACACTGTCCCAGCCCCGAGGAGGGAGTCGGCACAGCCCTAGCTGCTGGGGTGGAGAAAGCGAAGCCCGGTCCTCCGATCTGGAGGGACAACGCAAGGAAAAGGAGATGCTGGAGGTCTCAAAGTCACAGTAATTTTAAAAGTAAAAATTAAAGGCAAAGGAAAGGACAGGGAAACCCTCAAGATCTCGGGCAATCTAGTGCCTGTCAAGCGCACCGCGGGGTGCTCCTTTACCCGATAACGAAGCTGGCACTACCCGGGGCTTCCGGTACTGGGGGCTGCGGACGGCGGGGCTCCGGCAGCTGGGGCTGCCCCTTGGAAGAGGGAAGCTGGCGGCTGGTACCCGGAGCAGGCAGCCGGGGTTTAGGTGAATGATGCGGTTAGGTGCCCACCACCACAGAAGGGCTCATCTTTCTCTGCTGGAGCCTGTCCCGTCCGAAGCGGCGGGCTCCTGTCCCCACCCGAGTCCCCACCTCAACACCACCTGGCCACAGACTCCACAGGTTCCTTCTGCGAAGGGCTGCACTTACCCGAGGTGGTGAGGAAGTAGGGGTGGTGGTGGTGATGCTCCGGCTTATGCAGGGCAGGATGCGGGTGAGGCGCCAGGAGGGTCGGGGCTGGCATCAGGGGGTACCCATAGTCCAAGAGGGGGACACGGGAGGCCAGGGAGCCGGGGAAGTGCTCGGCAGGCACCTCCCGCAAGGGCTTGGGCTTGTGCAGCAGGATGTCCTCGATGAAGAAGGAGGTGGGCCTGGGCGCCGAGACGGGGTGCACGGGAGAGGTGAAATTGAGGTTCATTACTGTTGTCCCCTCTCAAGCAGCAGCGAAGGGAACGAGTTGAGCTGAGCGCTGGCTGCCGGAGGAGAGAGGCTGCACCTCCCAGGGCCGAAGATAATAAATAAAAATAAAGATAACAAGTAAATAACAATTTACTAAGAAATTCCGAGCAAAAATAAATAATAACAATTTAAGGGGAAAAAAAAAAAAAANAAAAAAAAAAAAAAAAAAAAAAAAAAAAAAAAAAAAAAAAAGAAAATCTGCCCCCAGTCAGAAATAAACGGCAAGAGCCGGGGGACGAGAGGTGGGTGGGCGCGGGCTGCGCGGGGAGCTGCGCACCTTTGAGGCGCGGTGGGCAGGGGGCTCTGCAGAGAACCAATCGCCAACGCCCGGGGTGGGGTGGGATGAGCCACCCGAACCGCGGAGGGGGCGCGGAGCCTCTCCGCTACCGCGCAGCCTCTCCCGTGCAGCGCAACAACCTCAGCCCCGGTTCCAGCGCTGGGGTTGGGGCCTTTTCCCAAACGTTTTCTTCTTTTGCTTTTAAAAGCAAAAACTTGGCGGGGAGGGGATAAGGCGAGAGGGGTATTAGTGGCACTTCTCCGACCTGTCCCACACTCTGCTTGACCCTTTCCACTCACGTTATTACCCTGCCGGGGTTTTGTCCCCATCCAGTCCCTGCTCAGTGTTGTGCTAACGCATCTTTTTCGTTTCTTTATATTTTACTTTTTCCTTTTCTCTTGGTTTTTGGTTTTGGTCTTTCCTCTGTTTGTTGCGGGTTTTTTTTTTTTTTCCTCTTCCCTCCCCCCCACCCCCCCCCTTAATCTGTAACATTCATTTCCCAGGAGTCAATTTGCTCAAATGAGGGTGATACACCACATCCTAGCTGAGATAATTTCGGTTCGCATCTCAGAAAATTGCTCTAATTATTGATGTTAAACTCAGGGAAATTAAAAGAAGGCACTTCTCCTTCATCTCCTGATTTTAAGCTCTAATTTGTTGAAATCGAGTTGTCACCACAATTCCAATCACTACTGTTAATAGTAAAAGTGTTCTAATAGAGCCAGAATTCGCACAACCCATGCTATTAGATAATTAAGAAAGATGTTAGAAAGGCAAGTGCTAATCCTTGGGCACACGGACAGCATTTCCATCTGATCCAGCAGGTAGAACAAATTAATTACCAGAATCAATTAGTCCTAAAAGTACAGTTCTCAGGGAAGTGTAAGCCACGTCTTCCATATGGATGAGCTGGTAAATGGTAAATAGATGAGGGGGAAAAAAAAAAAAAAAACAAACCAAAACAAACAACCTTTAAAAGAATAGAAACTGCAATCGTCCAGCGTTAATGAACCTGCGACTTGCAGTGCCTGAGTTTTCCAGCGGTGCCTGCTCTTCCCTGGCAGAGCAGTGGGTGACTTGGGCATCCAGGACAGCCTGGAGATAGCTTTGGAAATACAGATGTGGTGGCTCCGTCATCAGTTCCTCTAGGCCAGAGGTGGCGGGGACCGGAGAGCTCCCCAGCCTCAGCAGGAAACCCCAGGGGAGTGTTTTTTGTCTCAGCAGCCGTGCACATGATTTGTTTTATATGTGTGGTACCCAGGTGTGGGCATCACCCATGAAAGCAACACATACATCTCTGTATCTGTATCTGCTACACACCTGTGCCCACACAGTATGGGCATGGGCACAGCACTGCACAGAGGCAGGAGCGCTTTGGGAGGGGCAAAGCTTGGCAAAACTCCCTCTTTTCCTTCAGGGGAGTGGAAAAATAAAGTTAACCAAGAAAAAAAAAAAGAAAAATTACTTTTATAGTCTGCTGCACTGTCCCCCTCCTGAAATGCCCATTTCAGAATCAGCCCAGGAGTCTGCCCAGGGCTTTAAAAATACAACAGGCTAACAACTTTCTCTGAAGAGCAAATGAGTAAGCAAATGAACTAAGAGTGATGAAATGGGTCTAATGCCTGACTTGTTAGCAGAGGGAGAGCAGCCAGGGGGGTGTAAGCAGCTTGGCTGGCCATTTCATCAGCTCAGGTTGATTATCTAGGGGTGAAGGGGTGGGGGGGACAGGGCTTTGCTCATCACTGGGGGTGTGTGTATATGTATATTTAAAGTAGATCTGAAAGATTAAAGAGGTGTTACTTCAGTCAGATTGGGTCACAGCTTTAGGATTCAGGCAAGAGCTTGCTTGCCTGAGAGATGCTGAGAGGGGCTGCTTTTTGGAGTTTCTTTTTTATTTAGGGTAGAGCTAGAGAGGTGGCAGTGGGGCTAGAGAGGTGGCAGTGGGGCTAGAGAGGTGGCAATGGGGCTAGAGAGGTGGCAGTGGAGCCAGAGAAGTGGCAATGGGGCTGCTGTCTTGCTCTTACTTTGCAGCACCATCAGCAAAGCTTGGTCTCAAACTAAGCAGTGGTGCTTCAGGCATAGCAGCATCTCCCTGGAGCTAAATCAAGGGCAAGAAGGAGAAGTGAGTCTCCTGTCTGTGGAGAAGTCCCTTGAAGGGAAGGTACCTCCCCCCTCACCCTCCTCAGAAAGGGGAGACCTCTGCACTGAGATTTACATACCCATGGGTTTTTTGATTTAACATTTCATGGCTTTTTGCCACATCAGGAGTGGGGGGCAGGTGCTGCCAACTCCACCAGTGGGGTTGTTGGCAGGGTGGCCTCCTTGCCCTACAAGCCTCTTAGCTATTTTTCCTCTTTTGGCCCTCTTCTGCAGGTTCCCATGGTGATGGGGACCCAGCAGTGTGGATCTCACCCCAGGACCCTCAAACACTTCCAACCCCAGCTGCACCTTCAGCCCTGCCTGAGGACCAGTCCCCTGATCACAGACAACTCTTTTTTTTCTCTGGTGGCCAGACACAAGCTGATATTTCTATGTAGTTTTGCATACACAAAGGACTTCATTTGCTGCCAAATTCATGGGTGAGTTGGGGCTCCAATGAGACTCTCTTCTCAATGGTGTGGGGTCCCTCATCGGGGTGGTCTCATGGCTTTTGTATCTGAAGGGGGCTACAGGAAGGCTGGGGAGGGACTATTGACCAGGTCTGGGAATGCCAGGACAAGGGGCAATGGGTTTGAAGTGGCAGAGGGGAGATTTAGACTGGATGTTAGGAGGAAGTCGTTTGCAGTGAGGGTGGTGAGACACTGGCACAGGTTGCCCAGGGAGGTTGTGGCTGCTCCCTCCCTGGAGGGGTTCAAGGCCAGGTTGGATGTGGCCTTGAGTGACCTGTGCTAGTGGGAGGTGTCCCTGCCTATGGCAGGGGGTTGGAACTGGCTGAGCTTTGAGGTCCCTTCCAACCTTACCATTCTATCATTCTATGATTCTATGATGTGGCAGAAGCTGAGGTCTAGCTGGGCTGAAGGGCACATCTAGGGGAGAAAATGAGACAGTTTGGAGTCAGTGCAAGGCAGGGAGAAGCAGCAGGTTTGCTTGCTTTACTCAGTGTGTGTTTTACTCACTGTGTGTTCCTTTATTCCATGAGGAGGAACCAGAATTGCTTTTGCATTGTCCTCCAGACATCTTGCTGGATTGCAAAACATCTCAGCCTGGAACCCCCCAACCAATTCAGACCATGCATCTCTGAACCCAGACACTTACACCAGCGTGGAGTTTGTTCCTTCTTTCTTCAGTCAGAGAAAATAAAATTATTTCCACAGGCTCCAAGAGCTTTATAACCATTGCTGGTAGCAATGCAGGCATATTCCCCCCCCACACACATGGTCTTGAAATCCTTTCCAATTCCAACCACTCTATGGCTCTCTGTATGGACACACACCTCCTTCCATGATTTAATAACACACAGGTACTTTGCTTACATAAACAGCAGTTGTCATTAATTCCACACTTAAGATCATCTGAAAATATTATGGGGAAACAGAAATCTGGCTTAAAACCTAGGGAGGGGGGGGGGTTTGGGGTCATTTAAAAGGTCAGTGCAGCTACACTGATGTTAGGAGCTTTATTTCTGTGTGTTGCATTAGGGATAAATTTGGTGCAGTTTAAAAATATGTGCACTTACCTCCCCAGAGCTCTTGAAGAGGTGAGGTAGCCTGGAAGCCCTGCCTTTTCATGCCTTTCAAGACACATCCACTCCAAAAGGAAGGGTTAAATTAAAAACAAACAGCCTTGATATGATCGAAATGGGAGCCTGGCTGCAGGAAAGAGGTCTGAAGAGCTCGGTATGAGTAGCCACAGTTGTCACATAGAGAGAGGTCTTTTGAACACAAAGCTTGGCTTAATGGAGAATGCTCCATGCATGATGCTTCAGGCAAAACCTCTCCCCAGCCCGAAGGGAGGAGCAGGGTGCCTCTGCCCAGGGGCTCAATGGGTGCTGCTGGTGAGAGGGAAAAAAAACACTCTTGTTTTTCACTGCACATCTCTTTGTCTATCTACCTCCTGCCTGCCTTCGCCATTTCTCCGCAGGTCTCACCTGGCACCCAACCCTGCCAACTCCTGGCATTTTCTGAAGGCAGGCTACTCACATCAGCCAATGAAAAGATTGACAGGTTTGCTCTAAAAACTCCCCCTAAAACAATGACTCATGCTACCTAAGACCTAGGATCTTTTTAATTGTCTGATATTTGTGTTCAGCTCCAGCAGGGTTATCTGCAGTGTTCTGAAACACAAAAAGATTATCCCCTCCCCTCCTCTCCCTCTCCTCTCCCTCTCCCCTCCGCTCCCCTCCTCTCCCCTCCTCTCCTCTCCTCTCCTCTCCTCTCCTCTCCTCTCCCTCTCCCTCTCCCTCTCCCTCTCCCTCTCCTCATCTGTTGTTATTTTGTTATTGAATGAGTCAGAAATTGGGAGGGAGGCTTAGAAGTTTCCCTGGGACCAGCTTTCAATTAGCTTCTCTTCATTTGGTCACATATCAATTCTTCCCCATCGTGTGACCAACCCATGGGCATTGCTTGCTCCCTCGAGGCAAAGGTGATTATTTCACCCAAGACCATCTGTACTTTGGGATCTTCACTAATCCTTTGCTCTCAAAAAATCCATTCTTGCTCCTGTAGCCACTGCTTTGCTCTTGCTTTCAGCACATCAATGCTGATTTGTTTTCTTTCATTCCAGCTGTGTAACAATCATCTGCACGAGTCAACATTTTAATTTATTTTCTTTTTAACGTTAATATCTCAGAACCTTCCTTTCCCCCCCCTAATTTCATGATGTATGAACCTTGTACATCCTTGCTTTTACCTTTTGGGACAGGATAATCCTCCTTTTCCCTTTCTAATCTATTCAACCTTTTGGTTTATCCCCATTGTTCTCCTATAGTTCTTTGTGGGTTTCCTCTGATTAACTGTCAGACTCTTGCAGCTCCAGCTTCCTCATGAAGACCTCATATGTCTTTTCCTACTTAGAGGAATACTTCAAATACATAATCCCTGAGCCTGATGTCAGGCTGGCAGAAGTGAGGAGCATCTTACATAAGCCCCAGCAGAACATACAAATCTAAGTGATGCAAATGCTTGGATTCTTTTCAATCCCACTCTTGACTTCCCAACTCCACAAAAACTCCTTAAAAAAAGAAAAAGCCTACAAATGATGCCCTCCAAGGCCAGAGAAGCTGTTGTGACCCACCTAGTCTGACCTCCTGGATCACAAGAGCTGGAGTTTTAGCTAGTTATCAAACCCAGAGAGAAAAACATCCAGCCTGTGGAAGAAGATTCTTGGGTTTCTAACTCTTTGCATTCTTTGTGATGTATCACAAGGTGTACACAGGCATCATGTGCTGATAAACAAAGTGGAGGAGCACCTTTCCCTCCCCTCTAGACCTCCAGCAAGCCTTTCCATTCTCCTGTGCTTATATTTTGACTAGCTGGAGTGAAAAGCTGTGATTATTTACAAACTCACTGCTAAGCTTTTGATTCAGCCCTGGGTTCAAAGGTGAATCTCTGCTAGAGAGTGGATTTTGTAAATCACCCTGGACAAACAGCAGCCAAACAGAAAGGGATCTGAGGGTGCTGATTGACACCTGCCTAAACATGAGCCAGCAGTGTGCCCAGGTGGCCAAGAAGGCCAATGGCATCCTGGCCTGCATCAGGAATAGTGTGGCCAGCAGGAGCAGGGAGGTCATTCTCCCCCTGTACTCTGCACTGGTTAGGCCACACCTTGAGTACTGTGTCCAGTTCTGGGCCCCTCAATTTAAGAAGGACATTGAGGTGCTTGAGCGTGTCCAGAGAAGGGCAACGAGGCTGGTGAGAGGCCTCGAGCACAAGCCCTGTGAGGAGAGGCTGAGGGAGCTGGGATTGTTTAGCCTGGTGAAGAGGAGGCTCAGGGGAGACCTTCTTGCTGTCTACAACTACCTGAAGGGTGGTTGTGGCCAGCAGGAGGTTGCTTTCTTCTCTCAGGCAACCAGCACCAGAACAAGAGGACACAGTCTGAAGCTGCACCAGGGGAAGTTTAGGCTGGAGGTGAGGAGAAAGTTCTTCACTGAGAGAGTCATTCCCCACTGGAATGGGCTGCCCAGGGAGGTGGTGGAGTCACCGTCCCTGGAGGTGTTCAAGGTGGGTTTGGATGTGGCACTTGGTGCCATGGTCTGGTCTTGAGGTCTGTGGTAACGGGTTGGACTTGATGATCTTTGAGGTCTCTTCCAACCTTGGTGATACTGTGACAAGCCTCAACATACTTGGCTTCATTTTTCCCCTCCTGGTTTAAATACACAGCCTGTGGTATCACCTGATGCTGACAGAGGAGCTGGAACACAACTGTGACCTCTTCCACGCCTCTCACGCTGTGGGCGTCACACACGTGGCGACGGCTGCGAGCTGCTGCTGTCTTAGCTGATCATTTTGCTGCAAGGAAAAGGAATCATCCTGGACTGGAAAGACAATTAAACCTTTTTCTTTCATGTTTGCTCCAAAACTAGTTGGACCCAGTTTACAAAAAAAAAAAACAAAACCAAACCCAGGTAACCTTTTTGATGATCAAAGGGAGAGATTGGTTCCATTACTTGCATTAGTCAGAGTTGTCTGCGCTGTGGCCTTCAGAATAAAGGGAGAAATGTACTTTAGAAAGATCTGAGTAACACACTTTACTCCAAACAGTTTTGTATTATATTGCTTCTTGACTGTTTCAGCTTACCCTGTATCTGTGCACTTTATTTTAAGCACTTCAGAAGTGGATGACAGGTCTAGGGAGAAAAAGATAGAATCCAGTCGGCATCTCGCAAATGCATCTTCAAATAATGCCTTAAAACTGGAAATGACAGTGGGAAATGGCATTTTGTGCATTTCCAAGGATGAGGCATTCGAATGGCAATAGAATATTGCCTGATGTCAGAAACAATTTCTCACATCTGTCAGTGTTGTTTTCCAGTGGAACTATTATGACGCTCTAGGTGGCGTAAAACAATGAATGATGGAGGTGGATGCCTCTCAGTAAGGTAATGCTGGCATCATTTGCCCTTCTTTCAAAACTTAAACTCAGATTAAAATCAATATGATAATCCTGGCATTGTTTCCCCATGCTTCAAAAAAGAAACTCCATTTCTTTCATTCCACAGTATTTCATTCGGTTCAGCTAGTCACAGGCTCACAGGATGTCNAACTTAAACTCACTCCTTCCAACATTTTATTTTAGTATGATTTCCTGCTAAAACAAATGAGACCTTTACAACCTTCCCTAACCCTCCTCTTTCCCTTTCACTACGGCAAGGTTTTAGCAGAGCAATTTCAGTCAAATTAGTTGGACCTTCCCCAAATGCTTCATAAGTGACTGACTGAAGGCAGTGACTTCATTAGTACAGTGTGAGCCTGACCTGTGAGGCTGGAGGAACCACAAAGGCTTTTGCTGCCTCTTGGGTCTGGGTGTAGCAAAAGCAAATGCACTGACATCGTCTCACAGGAGGATGCTGTGAGGTTGCTAACAGCTTCAGCAGCAGGCAATAGGACAGTGCTATAGGATCATCTTTAATCATTAAGTCTATAGGATGTGTGGCCAGAGCCTGTTCAGGCAGTAGGACAATGCTGTAAGATCATCTTTAATTAACCATTGAAGTCTGGAGATGCTTTTAGGGGGAACAGTAACTTTCTGACAAGTGAAACTGGCCTAGGGGATCAGTTTTGCTTCTTGTATGGATGCAAAAGAGTTCTGTGCATGGGAGAAACCCATTCTGGATAACAAAATGATTCCTGCATTCTTGGTTTTTCAAGGCTTGAAGAAAAACCAATGGCATGCAGAGTTTGGCATTTTTGCTTTAGAACAAGGGGAAACGTGATGGGAAACTACACAGACTCCTAACTGTGGTTCCTTACCTATGGGACACGCACATTTGCTTCTTTTCTTTTCTTTTTTCTTTTCTTTTCTTTTCTTTCCTTTTTTTCTTTTCTTTCCTTTTCTTTTCCTTTCTTTTCTTTTCTTTTCTTTCCTTTTTTCNGGGGGTTGTCCTGTTTTAGCTCCACTCAGTATTTTAAAGAATGACTTATGGGGTCTCCTGGTTCTTAAATGTTGTCTGTTCTTCAAAGCTAAGGTTAGAAACAATCCATGCAATATACTCACCAGGTTCACCAATGCCAAAGAAGAGTTTGTTCTCTGCCAAAATCTGCTTTGTGTTTGCTTTTGACTTTGGGTGGGGAGGGAAGATCAAGACTTGGCATTCAACAGCCCACAGCCCTCTTTGCAAATTAGTTTGCCATTTCTTATTTTATGTGGAAAATTAAACCTAGGAGGAGTCCAACAGGTCAAGAGGCATAAGCTTGAACCGAGGGAAACAGCAGCAGAGTGATGGGAAACAACAGATCATGCAAAATGACCTCAAACCTAAGGGGATATTTTAGAATCTTCTAAGCTTGTGCATCCTTCTAACAAGGTCCCAAACAAGAGCTGTGCTTGTGCATGCTTCTCTGTCTGTGCCTTTCTATCCAACTGAGATCAGTACTTGAGCCTCAAAATAAGTATTACAGAGGAAAAAAAAAAAAAAAAAAAAAAAGGAAAATTTTCCAGTTTGTATCCTCTGGCAAATGCAATTTCCCTCCCAACACACATTAAATTCATTTAGCCTAGTGCATTTTTAATAGACATTATTCATCTATTACCTTAATGAGCTTGTGGTGAAAGCATATTGCCTCCCAGTTTTAACAAAAGCAGTCTAATATTGCTGCAGCTTTCCCCCCTTTTGCCTTCTAAGGCAGCAGCACAGAGGGGGGAAGGAAAGGGAAAAAAAAAAAAAAAAAGCTATAGAGACAGATAAGGTTTTTATTCTGTGTCACAACACTACATTAAGAATAAAACCTTCCACTTAAACACTTAAATGAAAACATCGAGAAACTAATTTACCATTTGTAACCACATGATTTAAGTAGGAGCAGCTTTAATTTTCTTCCCATTTTCCTCATATTCAATGTGAGCCCACATTAGATTTCACTGGCTCAAATCACAACACTTAAAGCCACTTTCATTTTCTTTTTGATTAAATAATTGAAATTCCTGTCACTGCCTGCACTTTACTAGCACACAAATTTTATGTGTAAAGACAAATACTCTTCCTTTCTCCCTTCCCTGGCTGTAGGCTTTTTTTTTTTTCCCCCCCTCTATTTTTTTTTTCTTTCCCTTCAGTTTAATCTTAAAAGCAGGCAAGGTTTAGTTTATTGATGGTTCCATAAAATGGATCAGTACTCCATTCACCTATTTTCGTGGAATTATACTGCTCCCATTAAGTGATTGTTTGGAGAAATTATGGAAAGCCATCTTCTCTAATTTAGCTGTCATCCTTGTAAGGTTATTGCTATCCAATCCTAAAAGGACAGGAAGCAGAGTTCCTTGTGTGCCTTTACCCCCCCCCGCCCCCACCTCCCACACTCACATCCATTAATGCCTGAAGCCTTGATTTTTATTTAGGCATTTGTTTCAATGAGGGTAACAAGTTTTATTAATGCTTCCCTAATAAGTTCCTCTGGCAAAATTCAAGACACTTCCCATGAATGGCACTGCCTGGAATGAGCCAAACGTGGCTCAAGGAGGAGATATCTGCGCCGCTGGCCTGCCCCAGCGGCTTCCAGCTTGGCTTCTGGGGCTGGAGCAAAGCTCACTCCCATTTCTCCTGCTTAGTCTGTGGGAAGGAATTAGCACCTTTTAGAGCTTGCCCCTAAAGGATGGTACCTACCAGTGAGCAGTGGCAGTTTGCTGTCTATCCCACCTAGGCTTGGGCTGTGAGGGTGGAGAGTTTCACATCGTCAGGGGACAGGGAGGTGGAGGGGCTTGAGCAAGGGCCCTGGGCTTAGTTGTGATTCCTGGCACAGGCCTTGGTGCAAGGGACCCTGCACAAGGGTCCTTTGAAGGGTGGAGAGGTCTAACTCTGGTGATCAAGAGTTCATCATTCATTCCCTTGGCATCTCTGCCCCTCAATTCATAGAATCATAGAATCATAGAATGGGAAGGTTGGAAGGAGACCTCAAGGATCATCCAGTTCCAACCTCCTGCCATAGGCAGGGACACCTCCCACTAGAGCTTCAAGAGGTGCCCAGGTTAACTGTCTCTGCTGAGCTAGTGAAGGATGCCAACCTGGCCAAGCTTAACTTGTGCAGCATCAGGGAAAATGTCACAGGAGGCTGTCACAGATTCCTAGAATGGGTTGGATTGGAAGGGACCTTAAAGATCATCTATTTCAAATCCTCTGCCATGGGCAGGGACACCTCCCACTGGACCAGGTTGCTCAAGAGCTCATCCAAACTGGCCTTGAACACCTCCAGGGAGGGAGCAGCCACAACCTCCCTGGGCAACCTGTGCCAGTGTCTCACCATTCTTGCTGTAATGAATTTTTTAACAATCTCCAATCTAAATCTGCCTTCCTCAATCTTCCTCTTAGAATCATAGAATCATAGAACGGTAAGGTTGGAAGGGACCTCAAGGATCATCAAGTTCCAACCCCCTGCCATAGGCAGGGACACCTCCCACTAGTACAGGTCACTCATGGCCTTGTCCAACCTCTTGTCCTATGACAACCAACCCTTGTGAAGAATCCTTCCCCAGCTTCCCTTCAAGCAGTGGAAGCCCACTACAAGCTGTCCCTGGGACCTTTTTTTCATGTTCACATAACACACCAGTCCTATTCCACACAATCTAGAAGCATCCCTGACAATGCTGAATGTGCATTTTTCTAACAGGAGAAACTACCAACCCCCCTAAACTTCCAGAGGAAAATTTGCCACCAGCACTTGCAACTAAGTAAGTTAGGTGCAGAAGTTAGGGACCTTTCTGTGAGTAGGTCAGCCACAGCTTTTCATTCTGAAAGGAGGTCCAAGGGACAGAAGAAACCCATCTTTGTGATTGCCCCTCCCTTTCTCTCTAACTATTCACCCTGGAGGACATTGCTAACATATAATAAGTGGGCATGTCAGAAGCAATTAGGCAACTCATAATAAAGCAGATGCTGCTATTGTGAAGATGATGCAGTCAAAGTATGGGTATAGGAAGGCCCTCAGCACAGCCCAGGCTAAGCAGATATGATGCTAATTGAATTCTTGCTGGCAATTTTTCACCCCTAAATGAACAAGAAAGAGAGGAATCTTGGAGTCTCATCTGTTTAGCTTGCGAACAGGAAAATGTTTTCAAGCCCAGTAAATGAGCAACCTAATCCACAGGGATGTTAGCAGGAGTTTCTTTGAGTCAAGCAATGCCACAGCCCCCTGGTTTGTTGTGTATGGGTTGTGCCTTCTTCCCACAACACCAGCAGGGATCAGGGTGTTGGGTATTTAATTTAACCTTAGGCAAAGTGAGTACTTCAGAGGACTGGCAGCCCTGAGACACAAGGTTGAGCTGGGTTTGTTCAGCCTTGACAAGAGAAGGCTTAGGGGAGACCTTATTGCCAGGGACCAGTGGATAAAGGGTGGCTGCCAGGAGCATGGAGACTTGCTTGGTACAAGGAGTCCCATGGAAAAGGTAAGGGTGATGGGCACAGGTTACTGCTGGGGAGATTCCCATTGGACTCCAGAAGACAATTTCCCCCATGAATCATAGAATCATAGAATGGNCCTAGATGAGAACAGTTGGACACTGGAATCATCTCCCAAGGGCAGCAGTGGAGTCCTCCCCATTGGTCAGTTTGAAGACTCAGCTTGGCAGGGTGCTGAGCCAGCTCATTGCAACTCTACTCTTACCTAGAAAGGTTGGAGCAGATAATCCTTGGGGTCCCTTCCAACCAGATGATCCTTGGGCTCCTTTCCAATCTGGCATTCTGGGATGCTGTGATTTCTGTAGTTTCACCTCATCCAGGGGGTGGAGATCTCACACAGGCCACTGAGGAGGCTTTTCACCCTGCCATGGGCACTCCAGACTGCTGTGGCACTGGGATACTTTCAGAGCTTCAGGAAGGCTCTGGCAGCACAAGTATTTAAAATAGGAACTGAAAAGAACTGAATTAGATCCTGGGCACTTCAATTAGCTGCTCCTCTCCACAACCCTTCACTGCTAAACTCACAGGCAGAAACCTGCCTCTTAAAATCTGCCCTGCTGCCTTTGTAAGGCTGCTTGAAGAGTGAAACTCCAGCCCTGGTGTTTAGACCTGCTCGGATGTGCCTGCTCTGACCACTGAGCAGATAAAAGTATGTGTTGGGCAGGAGAGCTGGCACACATCAGCACCCTTGGCTCTCCTGCCAGTGCTCAGCCTTCTCCAAGGCCAGCAAGGAGAAACAAGACCTATCCCTGGAGCTTTAGATGCCTGTTTGCAAGTCAAGCCTCACGATGCTGAAGGTGAGGACTTGCACAATTTTGCCGTGGACCGAAACATAAATCCCACTTCTAGTTTTTTTTTTTTTTTGAGGCTAACATCCTTGCTTTTTGTTACTACTGGCACAAAAGCAGTGATTTCTCCACCTCATAGCTATCAATGAGTAATTAAGTCTCTTCTAGCAACCCTGTGCTCAGAAGGCCTTTTAAATTAAAATATTTTCCATTTGATTTTGTCAGCGGCTAAATGAAGATCGGGAAAAATAGGCTAATTACAGCTATCCTAATTAAGCTCCTACAATAACCCATAATTACACCCATATTTATCACCTTTGTGCTGGACACTTTAACCTGTTGTGGTTTGTAATTAGCAGGGCTGCATTGGGGGGCTGGAAGCTAACAGCTTCTCTCCTCCAGTCGGGCTGGAGTTTTGATTGAAAAGTGTGGAAACAAACTCTCTGTTTGTGAAACTCTAATTGGGCTCATTTGTGAGCCTATCTTATTAGCAAGCTTAGAGAGCTGGGCTGGGCTTTTGCATGCTAGGTGGCTCCAAGAGGCTTTTAATAGGGAGAAATGGCAGTGTTACTGCTGGGCAGCACGAGGATGGCTTTTCTGGGGGAGGGAAAGGAGGCAGAGTTTGATCACAGGCAATACCAGGGTGAGCTACTGCTTGTCTTTCTTAGAATCATAGAATGGTTTGGGTTAGAAGGGACCTTAAAGATCATCCAATTCAAATCCTCCTGCCAAGGGCAAGGACACCTCTCACTAGCCCAGGTTGGTCATGGTCTCATCCAGCCTGGCCTTGAACACCTCCAAGGAGGGAGCATCCACAGCCTCCCTGGGCAATTTGTGCCAGTGTCTCACCACCCTCACTGGAAAGAATGTCTTTCTAATCTGCAGTCTAAATCTGCCCTCCTCCAGCTTCGATCCATTCCCTCCCATTCTATACAAGCCCTTGTATAAAATTCCTCCCCAGTTTTCTTGTAGCCTTTTCAGGTACTGGAAGCCCACTATAAGGTCTTCCCAGAGACTTCTCCAGGCTGAACATCCCCAGCTCTTGCAGCCTAGCCCCACAAGGAGAGGTTCTCCAGCCCTCTGATCATCTTCATAGCCTCCTGTGAACCCACTCCAACAACTCAATGCCCTTCTTGTGTTGGGGGCACCAGAACCAGACACAGCACTACAGGTGGGATCTCATGAGAGTGGAGTAAAGGGGAAGAATCTCCTCCCTCATCCTGCTGGTCATAGAATGGTAAGGTTGGAAGTGACCTCAAAGATCATCTAGTTCCAACCCCCTGCCATAGGCAGGGACACCTCCCACTAGCACAGGTCACTCAAGGCCTTTTCCAACCTGGCCTTGAGCACCTCCAGGGAGGGAGCAGCCACAACCTCCCTGGGCAACCTGTTAGGGATGAAAAAAATTCTAAGTTCTCCTGACTACAGGGGAGAAAAAATCTCCCTTGCAGCAGCCAGAGACTTTCTTTGGCCTTGCTGCCAAGGGCTGCGCTCTGGGGTCTGTGTCTCCTCCTCAGAACATGGGGCAAGGTGAGGTGGCAGCCTGTAAAACCATCCAGCTCACAGGCACAAAAAAGATTGTGGCTTTCTGGATGGAGAAATCCCTCCCTGATAAATGTTGGGTACTGAAACACAAGGAGGGGCCAGATACATTCCCCGTGCACTGCAAACCCAATATCATTCTGCCCATCTCACTGGACCCAGCTGGAAGACTAAACTGCTGGTGGCTTCAGACACCAAATGCATTCAAATCAAACTGTTGTCTTCTAATAAAAGCACACTCGACTCAAATTGGGGGTGATGGCAGCCTTTGGAGGGCAAATTTCAAGCTAAATGCCACCATCAAGTTCACAGAAGCCAGCCAGAGCCGCGGCGTTTATCAGCTGTGAGGAAGTTTATTGTGAGGCATGCAAAAAGTGAAGGCAAACAAGGGGTGGGAGCTTTGCATTAACCAGCTCTGCCTTTATGGAAATACTCAGAGGCAGGAAAGAAGAAATTTGTTAAATCATGTCATTTTACTCTTCAGAAATAAAGGGCACCCAGCACTGCCCACGCTTATGAGGCCATTCAGAGCTGATTTGTCGCTTGAGACCACAGAGACAAAAATCTAAGCCATTACAACCTTTTAAAAGCCTTCTTGCAACCAACTAAAAATATCCGTTGCTGACAGATGCAAGCTGTCAATAAGGACTTTAAGAACTCAGTATGAAGAGTGGAAAGAGTGCAAAGTCTTGATAAACATCTCAAATTGGGTCTTACTCAGTGGGAAACAAGCAGTTTGTAGTGGTAATTGTAAAGGGCATTTTACATTGGATCAATTAAATGAAAATCTTTTAAACCCCCTTTTAAAAAAGGAGACCTTTTAAAGTTAACAGGTGATTTTAATTGGAACCATGGGACTTGCATCAGGGGAGGTGGGTTGGGGGTTTTTTGTTGAGATGGGGTTTGGGGGAAGCTTTCAATATAGGGGAAAATCGATACACTTCCATCAGCATTTGAGCTCCTAGAGTCTTGCAAGCTGAAGAGTGAAGCTAAGCAAGAATCACAGTGTGCTGGGGCTCTGTGAGGCTTTTTCCTGGCAATTAAATGTGTCTCCATCCTACTTCATTAGTGGTGAACGGTGCAGGAGAATTTACCTTAGGATTTTTTTTTTTTTTCCCCAGTCAGAATCCTCTGCCAGGATCCTGCTAGAAAACAGCTACTCTTCCAAAGGTAATTTCATAGAATGGCAAGGTTGGAAGGGACCTCAAAGATCAACCAGTTCCAACCCCCTGCCATAGGCAGGGACACCTCCCACTAGCACAGGTCACTCAAGGCCTCATCCAGCTTGGCCNAGAGGCAGAATCCCCTCCTTTGGAGAAGGCAGCAAACATCCTGGCTGACACAAATCAAAAGCAGTAATTGCTTGGGAGCAACATTTCACTTTCAAATTCCTTTTCTCACTTATTTTTTTGCCACCATAAAGGATGCTCTGCAGAATTACTGGCAGCAGGCAGTGCCTCTGAGCCCAAGGGACTAATGCCAAGAGGAAAAAAACAACAAAAAAACCCCAACCCAAACCTTTCCTCAGGAGCAAATAACAGTTTCAGCAACTGCTTAATTCCTTTGCTTTCCATTGCTCTGTGCTCCATCAAATGCTGGACAGGATTTTCAGCAACCTGGTGCCTGCCCGTGGTAGAGGGGTTGGGAAGTTGGAGCTAGATGATCTGTGAGGTCCCTTCCAACTCAAACCATGATTCTGTAGTCCTATGAAATGAGCACTGCCTGCCCTGCAAAGCTGCAAGCTGGATGCAGGAACATCAGCTGGGAGGCAACTCTGGAAAACCAAAGGAAGAAGCAACACTCAGCCCCTGGGTGAGATGTGGAACTGGTCCCCTCCACAGAGCTCCAGAAGCAGACATTAACTGAGTTAACCTGTGGGTCCTTTTCTTCCTCATAAATAAACTTTAGCCCTGGAGTCTCTTCCCCTAAAATTCAGAGGGAAATGTCCCATCTAGTCCCAGCAGGGACAGCTGAGATCTGGGGGCAGGCAGGTTGGCAGAGCTACAGGGAGGGGAAAACAGGGGTGGCAGAGAAGGCAGCAAACATGTGGCACAACCTACCTGTGGGTTCTTCACAGCACGTTAGACAAAAGCTCATCCTTTTGATAAAAACAACTCCCTGACAGTGCTACCTTTAAACAGATACTGCCTGTGAATTTAAACCTGTCCATTAGAGCCCAGAGGAGCCAGTTTCAGAGCTGGAGTGGTGGAAGCTGATGCAGTACACAGAGAGAAAGCTCCTCTTGGAGCTGAGGAAGGGAAAGCTCTGGTCCTGTAATGGCTTTCACTGGTCAGTAAAGGCTTTCACTGGCCAGTAATGGCTTTCCCTGGCCAGTAATGGCTTTCCCTGGCCAGGCAGACACTCAGGACAGGGCAGGAAGCTTGGGTTTGCTCCCCAGTTTCAGATGGAACAATAATGTCAAAAGGGAACTGAGAAGTCATGGGTGGGAAAATGTGAAAGGAGGAAGTATGGAAGCTCCTCCAAGCATCACAACAGCACATACCTGCTGCCTGCTTGACTGCCAGGGGTGGTTTTGTAGCCCTCTTGCCCTTCCCAACCCTGCAGTGACTTTTGTGCCCTTGCAGACATAGCATTGCCCAGCTGGTGGGTAACTGAGCAGCTCCAGAAAGCCAGGAAACACCTTCCACATCCTATCACCTCCCCTATGGGGACAGGCAGAAAGAGTTTGGGCTGTTCAGCCTGGAGAAAAGAGGGTTCTGGGGAGAGCTTAGAGCAGCATTCCAGTACCTAAAGGGGGCTACAAGAAAGCTGGCAGGAGACTTTTTACAAGGGCTTGTAGGGATAGGATGAGAGGGGATGGATTGAAACTGAAGTAGGATAGTTTTAGGCTGAATATTAAGAAGAAATTCTTGACAGTGAGGGTGGGGAGGCAATGGCACAGGTTGCCCAGGGAGGTTGTGGAGCACAGAGAAGGAGGGTGAGGAGACACTGGCACAGGTTGGCCAGGGAGGTTGTGGAGCACAGAGANTCTACGAGTCTGTGATCAGGGCAAGTGGGGAAAGCAAGGCAGTGACTCAACACAGGGAGGGGAGAAGGCAGGGATCCAGCCCCCACATCCTCAGCGTGGCTGCTGCCCTTCCTCTGTGGAATTGATGTGCTTCTGCTGTGCAGAGAGTGATTAGTCTGAGTGTAAAGTTATGGAGGGAGAGATCCAATCACAGGCACAACTCCAGTTGTGCTACAGGGCCTATTTGAAAGGGTAAGTGTTCTGCATTTTTTTTCCCTGCCTGCAACAATCTAGACAAATAGGCTTTTAAATTAAGCAGTGATTTGGAATATAAGTGAGTGCATTTAAGCTGCTAAGAGATGGAAAGATCCTAATGGCTGAAATATTTGTCATATCACAAATAAACTGCCTGTATCGGGAGCCACTAATATAACTAATTTTTACCAAATCCTTCACTGCTCTGTGATAGAAAATGAGGTCAGCACAGGTTGAGGCAACATAAAATGAGCAGCTGCCAGAAGGCAGTGCAGAATACTGATAAAGGACTCTGCAGAAAACTCTATTGCCTGCCCACAGGAAAAAAAAGGAATCAGTTTGTTCAAATTAAGATAGAGCTTTTCCAGAGCATCCAGAGTTTTAATGAAAAGGTGCCAACAAACACAGGCTTTCAATGGACCTGGAATACAAATGCATGCTGAGATACTCCCTCAAAGCCTCCCTATCTCCCTACACCTGCCTTAATCCAGGTTTTTTTCCACCTTTCCATTATGAGGTCTGCCTGACTTTTGAAAGGTACTTGGGTGTGGGAGAGGGCAGCAGTGTGCTCTGGAGCAGCTGGTGAGGGCTGCTGGCACTGCTGCTCTTCCTCGGAGGCTTCTCAGCTGCAGGAATTAAAGCCTGACTTCATCTGCCACTCACAAGGAGAAGTGAAATTAATAGGAATTTGGTGCATCTAGAATCACAGAATGGGTTGGGTTGGATGAGACCTCCAAAGGTCACCCAGGCCAGCACCCCTGCAGTCAGCAGGGACATCTTCCACTAGAGCAGGTTGCTCAGAGAGCCTTTTTGAGCTTCACCTTGAATATCTCCAGGGGTGAAGCCTCAACTACCTCCCTGAGCAGCCTGTTGCAGTGTTCCACCACCCTCGTGGTGCAGAACTTCTTCCTAACATCCAATCTAAATCTGCTCTGCTTTAGTTTATAAACCATGTCCCATTTTAACAGGAAAAACAACCCCAAACCCCAGAGACAGAATCATGTAAGATCATCAAGTCCAACCTAAGACCACCACAACCATTAAAGCATGATATAGTGCCAGGAACAGCTCTCATACCTCTAGAGATTCAGGAACCAAGAGCAGCTCCCCCTAAATCACCTTGTTTCTGCCATGCCCCTGTGGAATCCTCTTACAAGGATCTTACAAGATCCTTAGAGCTCTTACAAGGAGCTCTAAGCCACTCTGTGGAGGATAACACAGTGACAAAGGGAGGAAAATGCTCAGTGTCAGAGATGCAGCAAGAGGCTGTGTTTTGCTCACCATGCCTTTAAGGCTGCCTCAGACATTTGGGACTGATGCAGGTTATAGGAGAAAAAAAACCACATTATTGTTTTTATTCCCATAAAATCATCACAAACTCTTTGGAAGGGGAATTTCTTCCCTTCCTTACAGGCACGAACAGGGTGGGCTTCAATAAAGAGAAGATTTTGCTTGGAGGAATTTGCTCTTTTCATCCTTACACATCAAATGGGGGTGGGGGAATAAAAAAATCAAAGGCAAGTAACTCAGTTGGTCAAATGGGAAACTGAGGCACAAAACATAACCATAGAAAGTGAGAACATAGACCTGTGGGATGAGGTCCACAAAGATGATCAGAGGGCTGGAGCAGCTCTCCTATGAAGACAGGCTGAGAGAATTGGGGCTGTTCAGCCTGGAGAAGAGAAGGCTCTGGGGAGACCTTAGAGCTGCATTTCAGTATCTGAAGGGGACCTACAGGAAGCCTGACAAAGGACTGTTTAGAAGGGCTTGGAGAGATAGGATGAGGGTCAATGGTTTGAAACTGGAGCAGGGCAGATTTAAGTTGGACATCAGGAGGAGGTTCTGCACAATGAGAGTGGGGAAGTCCTGGAACAGGCTGACCCACAGCTGTGGTTGAGGCCACATCCCTGGACACCTTCAAGATCAGACTCAGTGTGGCCCTGTGCAGCCTGATCTAGTTGGAGGTGTCCCTGCTGCCTGCAGGGGGGTTGGACAGGATGAGCTTTGGAGGTCCCTGCTCCAATCTGAGAGTCTGAAAGAGCCTGAATGCCTTTTCCACCGTGGCAATATGGGAGCACTGCACTGTGACACAAACGGGCCAGAGAGGGGAGCAGGGTGCACAGGTATTATCTGGGATGATCTGTTAACTCAGGCTCACCCACATCTGAGCCCATCTCCCAGTGCCACCTGAGAGGCTGGTGCTGCTGAGGGTGGCTCTCCTGGGATCAATACTCAGAGAGCTCTGGCAGGGGAGCAGAGACCACTTGGGAGCATTGGACAACTTAAGGAAAATAAGATCAGCATGGATTAGCGATCAAACTTGGAGCTCACTACATTTCCTAAATGGACTGGGAGAAGGGTTCATATTTGATAACCATTAAATGGTTTAATGAAATAATTATAACCCAGACTCCTGAGCCCAGCCACAATCAATAACTATGAGCTCTAAGCAACAGCATGAGCCAAGTTCTGCCATTTTCCCAGCGCTCCCCAGCAGGCAGAGTGTGTGACTACAAATGCAATTGACAGTAAAGTTGCATTAAACCATCCCCATCAAGGGCAATAATAGATTAAAGGCTACTGGGGCACTGCAGTTGGCTGGTCAATATGCTTTATTTTCTGCATCACCCCCAATTTTGCCACCCTCCCCTCATACTATTAGTGGAAGTCGATTTGCTGTCAATGGGCAGCCCTGGCAAAAGATGCATTAATGCAGGCTCACAAAAGCAGTGTGCATGGCATTATCACTCCACTCGCTTTCAAATTACAGCCCTAATGCTGTCTCCAGGCAGCTTCTGACACGTTAACACTCTGTGCAGTTTGGTGGGAGTGGGCTGAAGATTTCATGGCTCAAGATTTCAGCAGAGATTTGGTGACAGACATCAGCTACTGCCCGGTGGGAAGTTGTTCCCCATCGTAGAATTAGGCGTTGGTGGAAAATGGATGGGAAAAGGGAGGATGATGATGATGATGGGGGATAGTGGAAGTCTGTGTCCTGGGCTGTATCAGGAGAAGCATGGTCAGCAGGGCAAGGGAGGGGATTCTGCCTGTTACTCTGCTCTCATCAGACCCCACCTGGAGTCCTGTATGCAGTTCTGGAGCCCCCAACACAAGACAGACATTGAACTGTTGGAGCCAGTCCAGAGGAAAACTCAGAGGGCACTCAGAAGATGCTNCCCTGACTGATTCTATGACTCTATGATTTCAGGACCCAGGTGGTTCCCCCCTGAGCAGCCAATGCTCTAATCTAGGTGCCAGACACTTCTGGCTGCTTCACACCCAGGGATCTCAACCCTCACTTCCCTCCAGGCACCCCAAAGGAACTGGGCAGCCCTGGCTTTGCATCCTAAGGAAAGCCTTTGTTCAGTGCTGACTTGGGTGCAGAGCTCAAAGGCAGCCAAGCTCTTCAGTGCCTGTTGTCTCACAGCCCCAGGAGCTGTGCAGTGCCTGCCTCCTCCAGCAAGCGCTTCTGGCTTTCAGCCTGAACAAAACAGCCACGGAGTCAATCGTGTGCTGAAAAAACAGCCACTTGACCAGAGAGAGGAGACAAGTACTGGGGCTCAGCACTGAGTGAGCTGCTTGGTCTCCTGCTTCAGCTGTGTTTTGCCTTTGGAGCAAGGCTTTCTAGGGCAGCACCTTCAAATCACAGCTTTGAGTCATGCCCTTCCCTAACAACCACCTGTTGCCTACCACCACCAGACTCCCACCTCTCATTTTTCCTCAGGGGTTTCAATTAGTTTGTTTCCTTTTTATTATTTTTAAATTTTCTTTCCTTTTTTTCTTTTCCTTTTTGTTTTTTTTTTCTTTTTGAAAGAGTTAGCAGCACCTTGCAGTTGTTGAGGGTTAGGGAGTTCCCTCTTTTCTAGGGTAGCAAAGCTAAGCACAGTTTGGATAATTATCCTTCAGGCTACTGCAGACTCTAAACCTGGGTTTACTTGGCAAACCATGAGTGTTCAACCCCTATGAATCACAGAATGGTCTGGCTTGGAAGGGACCTCTGAAGGTCATCCAGTCCAACACCTTATAAAGTGCCTTTCACTACCATTTCCTCCTTCAAGAAGCAGTGAAAGCTTCTTCAAAGCTCTCTCTGCTGCAGCATGAATCTCACTCCCAGAGCACACACAAGTCTCCCTCCCTCCCTCAACAGCAGAAGGTTTCATGTTTAACAGTAAAGCTACACAAGGACCCCAGAGCTTTCTTCTTACCTCCTCTCCTGAACTCCCTCTGTGGTTTCCCAAGAAGCTGACTCAGGTGCTTGAGCAGGGCAGGCTGTACCCCAACATCACCCTCCCACCAATTAGCAAGAACAAAGCTCTTCCCCAGCTGGATCACTGACCCCAAGCAGGCATCTCCCTTAAGGCCAAACATGGGAGGTGTTGCTGCCTGAGCTTAAACACCATGAATTATTATATTTTTAATGTGAGTCAAAACAAACCCAAGAGCAACCTCTTGGCCATTCTGTGGTCAGGTGCTGTCATCTCCTGGCCACCAGCCAGCGGGGCAGTGGATGCTGCTTTTATTTCTGCTCCTAGTTTGTCAGATGGTGTAGTTAATGTTCTTTTGTAGCTCAGTCTGGTAGCTCCTCGGTCAAAAGCAGGGGCTGGAGGGAAGCAGAGAGATTGCAAATTGCTCCCTTTGACTTAGCAAGGTCCATGGCTCAATTTGTTTGATTCCCAACATCTTTATGAGTTGCTTCACACTTCCCTTGGGTCCCCAAGAGGAAAAGCAATCCCAGTCCTGTATTAGATATTCAGCTGCAACGAACTCTGGGCACTTAGCCCCTAAAAGTGGATTTCTTTTGCCCTCAAAAAGAGACAGTTTTGCCCATCAGATCCAAGCTGAAGCCCCAACACTGCAGCTCCAGTGCCATCTCATGGGTACGCTGGGATGGTGCAGCCATGAACAGTGTGAGGATGGATGGGTGGATGGATGGATGGAGAGAGGGAGGAATGGAGGGATGGAGGAACGGGTGGATGTGTTTTCAGGCTTCATCCAGCCCCTCACGCAGCAGAAGTGCCTGTCAGGAGCAGAGCAGATGTGGGTAACATCTCAATTTGTAGGTGGAGGCAGCAGAGAAGGAGCATACAGGCACACAGAAGGACTTCTGCACTCAGGAAAAATAAAAGGAAAACATTAAAAAAAAAAAAAAAAAAAAAAGAGAGAGGATTCTCCTGGCAATAGTGGATTTGCCCAAACATTTAGAGGACACAGAAAGAGATGGGAGCAGAGATCACCTCATCCTACTGTTGCTGTGAGCATCCACATGTTGCATCCGCTGAAGCAGCAAGCTCAGGTTGGATTCTTTTTTTCCCAGCACAAAATTATGAAAGGAAAGGGAAAGGACTTCAAGTTAAAAAAAAAAAAAAAAAAGAAACAAAAAAGGAAAAAAGAAAAAAAGTCCCAGGAAAATATCTTGAGTGCAGAACGAACTGGGGCTGATGTTTGTGCTTGCAGGCAGGCTGAGCAGGCAGACCTGGAGATGGCAGTGCAGCCCTTCGCATCAAGAACCTCCATTCGCAGCAAGCCCTGGATGGCCAAAACCATTTCCTCTGTTCCTAGGAGCCAGATGCTTTCCTCTCTTCTGGCTTTGCTTGGGAGAAGGGAAATATTAGACCCAGCACAGCCTGACCTGACCTGAACTCCAGCAAGAGCTAAAGTTCTCCTTATCTCCATCCTCTGGGTCATGTTTTGTTCTCTTTTACACTGGCATCAATGATTCAGTGAGCTTACAGACAACAGAAGTGCACCTAAGCATGACCAAAAATTGGGATCTAGGCTTTAATTAAGCAACAGCCTCCAGCAGGCCATGGACTTCTCATTACACTAATGAATTGGGCTGCTTCAGGGCTCTACTGTAAACCCTCAGGGCCTGGCTGTAAAAAAAGCAGAGGTTGTAAATCAGAGGTCCCAGCACCCAGCACCTTCTGCTTCTTTTCAAAGCTCTGCTCTGCAGCACTTTGCCCTTCTGCTTTCCCACCAGAGCTGTGTGAAGTGCTTGACCTCTCCAGCTTAACAAGCTATGATTTTCTTTTTTAAATCCCACACCCCCCCTTTTTTTTTGTTGTTGCTGCAAAGTGATATTCCCATGTTACAACCAGCTGTAAGGGACCAGCACATTAAATTCCCAAATTCTTCGCATTTGCAGGAGGAAGGCTTCAAGGACCAGCATCACTCTCTTCTCCTGCTCCTCTGGGAATGAAAAAGCCATTCAGAAGGGGTTCAGGATTTTTTTTTTTCTGAGGAGGTTTCATTCATTTTGTGTTCTTTGAAAAGGCAGAAAGGTAGAATCCAGTGATGGACATCTCAGGATGTATGAAACCCTAGATGCAAAAGCATCTCTTTGGTGGGGCTTGGTTTGACATTCAAATGGTTTTAGAGCCTCCAAGGTGCAGGCTGAGATGTTGGAATATGTCTAAGATGATAGGACAAGGGACAGAGGCTACAAACTAGAAGCAAGGAGGTTTCACTTAAGGAGCAACTTCTTTGCTTTGAGGGTGCTGGAGCAGGCTGCCAGAAAGGTGCTGGAGACCTCCTTCTCTAGAGACTTCCAAAACATAGAATCATAGAATGGTAAGGTTGGAAGGGACCTCAAGGATCATCCAGTTCCAACCCCCTGCCAGAGGCAGGGACACCTCCCACTAGGACAGCTCACTCAAAGCCTCATCCAACCTGGCCTTGAACACCTCCAGGGAGGGAGCAGCCACAACCTCCCTGGGCAACCTGTGCCAGTGTCTCACCACCCTCACTGCAAACAACTTCCTCCTGACATCCAGTCTAAACCTCCCCTCTGCCTGGATGTGTCCCTGTGCAACCTAATCTAGGCAAACCTGTGTTAGCAGGGGGGTTGGACTAGGTGATCTCCAGAGGTCCCTTCCAACCCCTACCATTTTGTGATTCTTTGGGATTCCAATCCCTTGATTTGTGGGGAAAAGAAGTTGAATTTCCCATGTTTTATTCTCCTTTGGCTCAGGGCTGAAAGCAACCTCAACCTTGTGAAGGCAACACCACGAAGCATCCCATGGAACCCCTGAGGGGCTTAAATCAAGTGGCAGTTCTCTGCTGCATTGCACATGGAAAGAAATGAGACAACTTAGGAAGAAAGATACATAAAAAAAAAATATTAAAAGGAGATCATCTGGAAGCAATTAAAAGCAACTCCATTAAAAAAAACAAAAAAAACCCCAACAAAACCCCAAACCAAAAACATGAAGGTGCTTGTAGCATTAAGGCTGAAGTGATCTGTACTCTGGGACCATAATTCACCAGCACTTAATAGCATTTACCCTGCAGATGTGCATTTTATGCAGAAATATCAACTTACCACTTTGAAAAATTAACCTATTGAAGGCTGTCAAGCCCTGGAAACACTCCAGGGAGTATTAGATGTTGAGAGTTGGTTGTTGGGGAGGGAGGGGTTTAACCTATGGGTTGAGGGAGAGATGGGTTAATTGGGGAACAGGAGGTATTTGAAGGAGGGGAGGAGGTTGTAGTCTTTGTCTTATGAGAAAGGAAATTTGTTGTAAAATTCACAGCGATTTGGGGGAGGAAGTGGAGAAGGGAAAAGTTTTCTAGCATTGGAAAAGGAAGGTTTGAAGGGTAGCAGATGTGATGCCTCCAAGGAGATGCTTTGAGCACAGCACCCTGCATGGAGGCACAGTGAGAGCAGCCACAGATATTTGGGTGCTTTGAAATAGTTTGGTGGGTTTATTTATTGGTTTTTTTAAAGGGTATTTTGCACCAGTTTTACTGGTTTGGGTCTTTTTTGTTTCCCCCAAGTGCAGGTTTGCACCCTGCTGAGTTTTCTGCTGGGGCAGTAATTGGGATTTCCACTCTGGTTTAAAGCACAGAGTGCTTGGCTGCCCTTTGGAAGAGGGATTTACTCTGCAAGGTGTTATTTGGGGATGAATTACTACCTGCTACCCAAGAAAGGAAGAGGTGGAGATGCTCCAAGCCCCCTGTGAAGACCAGCAGGACCCATTGTGGCCAAGTCTTAGCTGAGGAATTTTGGATGGTGCCCAAATGGAGAGGCCAAAGTAGCTTTGCTGTCCCTCAAGCTGCTGGAGTCAACAGTGGGGAAAGAAAAGCAGTTTTTAGCTCATCAGCTCAAGGATGACCTAACAGGGGATTGTTTTCCACCCTAAGTTAACTTAACAGAAGACATCAAGCTGAGTGGCACAGGTGACATGCCTGAAGGATGGGATCCATCCTGAGGGACCTGGACAAGCTGGAGAGGTTGGTCCATGTGAATCTCATGAGGCTGAGATGCCAGGTGCAAGCTCCTGCACATTGGTCAGGGCAAGCCCTGGGATCAATCCAGGCTGGGGATGAAAGGATGGAGAGCAGCCCTGTGGAGGAGGAATTGAGGGTGCTGAGGAGTGAAAAGCTGGATGGGAAAAGGGGGAAAAACACACAGGAAAAACAAAAAACAGACAGGGAAAAAAAAAAAAAAGTCCCTCTCAGTCCCAGAGGCTGTTCTGAGCAGGACTCAGGAGTAGGATTGAGTCTTCTCCATGTCTTTGAAAAACAATAAGGTACAAAGAGGGGTGGGGGGAGAAAAAGCCTTCTTTTTTCTTTTTGTGAAGGGCACGTAGCTAATCTTATCAGAGGCAAGCAGGACAATAACAGGAAAGGGCAGGGAGGCCTGGCCAGGAGATGTGGAGGGAAGGGCAGGGAGTGATGAGGGGTTAAAAGCAAAGTCCAGGGATGCCCCCAGGGACGCATCTAATCAGAGGCTGGGCTGATATTTAACCTGGCAAAGCACCACTGGAGCTGCAGGACGACAAAGCCTGGTTGTGCACAGACAGGTTAGTAAGGAGCAAGGCAGGGGAAGGGATGAAGGACATGGAAGTGTTGGAGCCAGTCCAGAGGAGGCCACCAAGATGCTCAAAGGGCTGCAGCAGCTCTGCTATGAGGNTCCCCCCTCCTCATCAGCTTCAAAATTCATTTGTTTCCAGCAAAATGCTCAAAGCACACCTAAAAGGGATGGATTCAGCTCCTACCATGGTCCTTCTTCCATTACAAGGGGCAGTTGGCACAAACTACAGTCCAGGAGGTTCTATCTGAACAGAAGAAAGCTGTTTGGTGTGAGGGTGGTGGAGCCCTGGAGCAGGCTATCCAGAGAGACTGTGGAGTCTCCTTCTCTTTCTTATTTCCAAGGCTGCTGAACTTTGCAGGGGAAACAGCTTCTCTGCCTCTCCTTTTCTCTTTTGCATCCCATAAATACTCACTACCCAAGAGACAAGAGCTGGCAAGAAGGAAAGATTGAGACTGCAGCAGGCAAGGACTTTCAAACCACTGCTCCAGTATCAGCTGCTGGTTAAAACAAAGAATTATGGAATGGGTGAGAAGAGACCTTTTCAGCTCATCCAGTCCAACCCCCTTGCAGTCAGCAGGGACACCTGCAACCTGAGCAGGTTGCTCAGAACCCCAAACAACCCTGCCTTGAATGGTTCCAGGGATGGGACATCTCCCACCTCTGGGCAGCCTGGGGTCTCACCCACCTCAGTGCCAAAACTCCTACTCTGAATCATCATGTCTGCTCCCAATGATGTGCAAACTGCCTGTACAAGGTGGTGCAAACCTCTGCATCCCCCTGTTGATGAAGCAGAACTGAGCTCTCTTCTGGATGCTAGGAGGCCAAAATAACTCCACAGCCCTCAGCTCACAGCAATCTGTGGGCTGCATAATTACCTCCATCCTTATTTTCCACCTTAGTCCTGGGGTCTTGGGATCCTGCCTTCAGCCAAGGTGATGAGCTCCAGGCAATTTTACAGCCAACAAGGGCAAGGAGAAAATGTAGCTGGGGAGAAAGTGTCATGGCTAATGAAGCCTTGCTGATCCAGCCTAGAGCCAAAATGTTTTGCAGGTGCTTCTTGCACAGATAATGAATAAAACATGGCTCTGCTTCGGCCTCCAGTAAATGTGACAGACCCAAATCTTGCAGCCAGGGGGGTGGTGGTGGGAAATGATATGAAATATGAGTTGGAGCTCATCTGAAAAGCTTGTAACTAATCCAAGATGTTGCACTGTGTAGGCTTGCTGCTACAGGGTATGGGTCGAGGCAGGTTGAGAAGGAGCTGGGGAAATAGAGAAGGGGCTGGAGTTATCTTTGCAAAGACAGCAGGATGTGACCTCTGGCCACTGATGATATAATTCTGTGCATTAAAGTGAAGGTTGGCTTCAGCCCTGTGCTCCCAGACTGATCTGACTCCATTGTTTTCCAGCCCAAAGGAAAAGCCAAAAAAAAAAAAGGGGGGGGACAACCCAACAACCCACAACATTTTAGATGCCAAAGCTTGTTAGATGAAACTGCACATGCTGAAAAACCTCCAGAGCCCTTCAGGATTATTAGCAGGTCTGAGGTCAGCAGCTGCAGTGAGCAGCCAATGAATAAAGGATCACAGAATCATAGAATCACAGAATCATTAGGCTGGAGAAGACCTTTAAGAGTCCAACTGTCAGCCCAGCACCACCATGGCCACTAAAGCACATCCCCAAGTGCCATGGCCACACACTTTTGGAACACCTCCAGGGATGAGGACTCCACCATCTCCCTGGGCAGCCTGTTCCAATGCCTGGCCACTCTTGCAGCAAAGAAACTGTTCCTGATGTCCAACCTAAGCCTCCCCCACTGCAACTTCAGGCCATTTCTTCTCATCCTATCACTTGATAGTAAAGAGACCAAACCCTCACCTCACTCCAGCCTCCTTTCATAGAGTTGTAAAGAGCCAGAAGGTCTCCCTTCAGCCTCCTCTTCTCCTCTTCACCCCCAGTTCTCAGCTGCTCCTCACCAGCTCTGTTCTCCAGACCTTTGTTGCCCTTCTCTGAAGGTCTCCCTTCAGCCTCCTCTTCTCCTCTTCACCCCCAGTTCTCAGCTGCTCCTCACCAGCCCTGTTCTCCAGACCTTTGTTGCCCTTCTCTGAAGGTCTCCCTTCAGCCTCCTCTTCTCCTCTTCACCCCCAGTTCTCAGCTGCTCCTCACCAGCTCTGTTCTCCAGACCTTTGTTGCCCTTCTCTGATCCACTCCAGCATTTTAGAAGCAGTGATTCTCCCATTTTTATTCCTTTGTGGATCTCCCCTGCTTGGACTTTTCACCTTTTTTGAGGACAAAGCAATGATTTCCTGTAGGAAGTTCACTCTTTTCCCCCAACTAGTGCTCAGTGGAGTGTCTGAGGACTAAAAGCTGAGCTGAATCCACATGGAAAAGCAACCTGGGAGCAAGACCAGCCTGATGGCTTTGACACTGGGAGCGCACTGGGTGCAAGGGAGTCTGCTCCTTGGCATCCCTCCAGCCCAAGGAGGACCAGGAATAGCTTCAAGTCAATACTCTGAAGACCAGCATCAGTCTATTAATTCTTTTCTGATCCATTTTCACTATGCTTTCACTTCCTTTTGCATCATTACTCCTAATGAGGGATCCAACTACTCCCCCGGCACACACCTACGCTGGGGCTAAATTAAGCCAACAAAGGGTTAGCTACGTGCTGCAGGTCAGTGCTGACTTCAGGTCCTCCTTCCTCCTGGGCTGTCTTTTTCCCTCCTACAATCTCTTTCTCTCCCTTTCTGAACCTGACCTCCTCCTTACACATTGTCCTTGTGCTTGGGAAAATAAAGTAAGTAAAAGAGGTGGGGTGTGCCATCAGAGATTAAAAATGGGCTAAAGCAGAAGTCTGGGGGAAAGAAGTGACTGTAACACAAGGGATTGTCTCCAGCTGATTCCAAACAACTCATTCATTATTTTCTAATTAATTAGATTTTTTTTTCTCTATTTAAGAGGATTCCCCTAGTTATGAGTTAGGCAGCTGAGACCATGAGGTACCAGTGAGCTCCATATCTCAGCAAACCACAAACTGTCACCCAGAGACTCAGTCCTAGAGCTTGAGGAAAAAAAAAAAATCAGACAAAATTCAAACTCCATCATATTCCCAGCTCTTGGCTTGCAAAATCCCACAGCTTTGGGGATGCAAAACACAAAGTGTTGCTTTATGAACATCCTGAATCCAGCCTTGCCTCTCTGCTTTTAACCTTTGCACCCTGGCAGCTTTATTCCTCGTGGGATGCTGCCCCTGCTCCCCAGCCTTCTGCACCTTGTTGATCATCTTCTGTTTTTCATGTTTAATGTTACAGTCTCCTGGGAGCCAGCTCAGAGCATTTCAACCCTCCAGGATCTCACCACTGACCTCAGATATTACTTTCTACAAGCCCAGGTCTCTCCTCCAACCTTTCCCCCTCTTCATTTCTGTCCACAGGTTCTCTGTATTCCTTAACCCAGATGGCTTTGCCCTGTCAAAAACATTAACTGTCAGAATTCCTGAAGGTAGCTGCTTGGGTTTGGAGCTTTTCCTCTTTCCAAGAGGAAAGGATGAAAGAGTGCATGAGCTTTTAAATCCACCCTCCTTGCCAAAAATACTTCAGCACTAACCATATGCTTTGCACAGGAGGTCACTGTCTGCCAGAGATTTGGGTTTGGCAGCTATTTTTTTGTTTGAAAGGGTTAAAGTCCCAGGAAAACTGTAATTCCTCCCACTGCAGAACATGCTGGTTCCTTTCCTGAGGTCAGATGTGAGGCAAGCTGAATGCAAAGATGGTCCTGTCAAGTCTGAAGCTCCCTTTGAAATCTCTAAGTCACCTGGAGAACAGAGAGACAGGAGGACAGCAGAGCCCACAGCAGTGCTCAGGGTGAGGTCACTCAGGAGAACGAGGCTGGACAGGCAGGAATTTCCCTGCATGAGTGAGTTTGCAGCACCACAGAACCATTTTGGTTGGGAGAGACCTTTCAGATCATCAAGTCCAACCCTTAATCCAGTACTGCCAGGTCACCACTAAACCATGTCCCTCAGCACCACATCTCCATGGCTTTGAAACCCCTCCAGGGATGGGGACTCCACCACTGCTCTGGGCAATCTGAGCCAGGCCTTGGTGTCCCTTGGGGGAATAAATTGTTCCTCATGTCCAACTTCTCCTGGTGCAACTTGAGCTCATTTAATCTTGTCCTATTACTTGCTCACTGGGAGAAGGATCTGACCCCCACCTAGTTCCAACCTGCTTTCAGGAGTGTAGAGAACTGACCTGTTTAGACTCTCAGGAGGAATCTTTGATTGTCAGGTTTGTTTGGATCTACCCTTGCTTCACCATCACAGGCTGCAGACAGATCTATCTATCTATCTATCTCTCTATCTATCTATCTATCTCTCTATCTATCTATCTATCTCTCTATCTATCTATCTATCTCTCTATCTATCTATCTATCTCTCTATCTATCTATCTATCTCTCTATCTATCTATCTATCTCTCTATCTATCTATCTATCTCTCTATCTATCTATCTATCTCTCTATCTATCTATCTATCTCTCTATCTATCTATCTATCTCTCTATCTATCTATCTATCTCTCTATCTATCTATCTATCTCTCTATCTATCTATCTATCTCTCTATCTATCTATCTATCTCTCTATCTATCTATCTATCTCTCTATCTATCTATCTATCTCTCTATCTATCTATCTATCTCTCTATCTATCTATCTATCTCTCTATCTATCTATCTATCTCTCTATCTATCTATCTATCTCTCTATCTATCTATCTATCTCTCTATCTATCTATCTATCTCTCTATCTATCTATCTATCTCTCTATCTATCTATCTATCTCTCTATCTATCTATCTATCTCTCTATCTATCTATCTATCTCTCTATCTATCTATCTATCTCTCTATCTATCTATCTATCTCTCTATCTATCTATCTATCTCTCTATCTATCTATCTATCTCTCTATCTATCTATCTATCTCTCTATCTATCTATCTATCTCTCTATCTATCTATCTATCTCTCTATCTATCTATCTATCTCTCTATCTATCTATCTATCTCTCTATCTATCTATCTATCTCTCTATCTATCTATCTATCTCTCTATCTATCTATCTATCTCTCTATCTGTCTATCTATCTATCCATCTATCTATCCATCAGCCTTTTTCCTTCTGATTTGCCAGGTGTTGGAAGAGTTGGTCTATTTTGGAGGATAGTGGTAAGTAACATCTCTCTTGAGGTACAGTTGTGGCTCCAGGAAACAGGAATTCCACACACAGCCCTGCTTTGGGCATGGAAACTTTTCTTCTTCTCCCAACATTTTCTTCCTCTCCCAAAATGTTCTTCCTCTCCCAAAGTCTATGGGGAGTCAGCAGAGCACCCTGGTGAGGAGCAGAAGCTTCACAAGCTCGTGCATTAGATGTCTCTTGAGATCTCTGCACTGAAGTGACTTTGTTCAGGTCTTCCAGGAAAGTAGCTCTGCCACATATCAACAATATCAGGCAGAGCCTCACTGTGCTGAGCCCTTTCTGCTTTCCTACAGCAGCCTGATCTTCATTTTCAGAGGCTCCCATCCTTCAAAGAAGGAAAGAAGAAAACCCATTTTGTTTGCCAAGCTTTCCACCCATGACAAGGTGAACTAATTTGCTTGGAAATCACTGCTATTTCTCAGTGCCATGGCATCAAGAGAGAACAGATTCTTGAGAGAGCAATTTCCCTTTCTCCATGCTATACCAGGTCCTTCAGCAGCTGCTGAAGATGCAGGAGAGAAGGTGGTCAAGGACAGGAATTAGGCAACTGTTCCAAATGAATGAGGAAGGTGCTGATAGATAACAGCAAAGACAAAGCAAGTTAGAAGTGGGTCAGGGCAAGAAGTAGTTTCTCTCCCTGGTAACAAATGTGTCTGGCCTGCTTCCCTGATGAGCTCATACATCTGACAAGAGCCTTGCTCTAATGCTTTGCAGACCTCAGGTATATTATCATAGCCTGAGCCTGAACCCTCCAGAGAAACCACAGGGAGAGGGGAGGTGGAAAGCATCCATGCAGTGCTGGGGTGGTCACAGGAGCCAGAATGGGATGCTTGTGGTGGTGGGATGTGAAATGCTCATAGTGGTGGGATAGAGATAGCTACAGTGGTGGGATGGAGGTGTGTGCATGGTGTTGAGATGCAGATGCCCACAGTTGTGGGATGGAGAAACCTACAGCATTGGGATGGAGATGTGAGTGGTGTTGAGATGGAGATGCCCACAGCAGTGGGATGGAGATGTGAGTGGTGTTGGGATGGAGATGTGAGTGGTGTTGGGATGGAGATGTGCGTGGTGTTGGGATGGAGATGTGCGTGGTGTTGGGATGGAGATGTGAGTGGTGTTGGGATGGAGATGCTCACAGCAGTGGGATGGAAAAGCTTACAGCAGTGGGATGGAGATGTGAGTGGTGTTGAGATGGAGATGTGAGTGGTGTTGGGATGGAGATGTGCGTGGTGTTGGGATGGAGATGTGAGTGGTGTTGGGATGGAG
>WBNM01006941.1:0-17400 GCA_013399055.1 Ramphastos sulfuratus
GATACTGTGATACTGTGACCATTCCTGACCCTGTTTGTATTAGAATCACAGAACTGTTTGGGTTGGAAAAACCTTCTAAGATAATCCAGTCCAACCAGCAACCCAACCCCACCATGGCCATTAAACCCTGTCCCCAAGTTCCATGGCCACACCTTTCTTCAACACCTCCAGGGCTGGGGACTCCACCACCTCCTTGGGCAGCCTGTGCCAATCTCTGACCACTCTTGCAGCAAAGAAATTCTTCCTAATCTCCAACCAAAACCTCCCCTGGCACAACATGAAGTCACTTCCTCTCCTATCACCTGAGACTAGGTAGGAGAGACCAACAACCACCTGACTCCAACCTCCCCTCCTTCTTCTTCCCATCCATGTCTTGCTCCTGCTGTGGGGCAGAGAGGCAGCTGTGAGGCTTCACAGCCTACCTCTGCCAGCACAGCAGCCACTTCCAGGCCAGTGCTTGGTGTTCCAGGGGTTTGCAGAGGAAGAGTGTTGTGGCAAAGCACACATGGGGCAGACATGGAGCAACTGTGCTGTGCAGGAAGGTTCTTGAGTCCTGCCAGTACCTGCAGGATCCTTTCTAACCCTCTCAGTTTCTGGTCTTAACTTTCTCTTTTTCCTGTACTGAGTATTGGTGAGGCCACACTTTGAGTAAGGGGTTCAGATTTGGGTCACTCACTACAAGAAGGACATTGAGGGGCTGGAGTGGGACCAGAGATGGGCAACGAAGGTGGGGAAGGGTCTGGACAATGAAGGTGGGGAAGGGTCTGGAGAACGAAGGTGGGGAAGGGTCTGGAGAACAGGGCTGGGGAGGAGCAACTGATGGAGCTGGGAGGCGTTGGTGTGGAGAAGAGGAGGCTGAGGGAGACCTCATTGCTCTCTACAGCTCCCTGAGAGGAGGTTGCAGTGAGCTGGGTTTGGACTCTGCTCCCTTGTCTCAGGTGATAGGAGAGGAAATGTCCTGAAATTGTGCAGGGGAAGGGTTAGGTTGGAGATGAGGAAGAATTTCTTTGGTGCAAGAGTGGTCAGGGCTTGGCACAGGCTGCCCAGGGAGCGGATGGAGTCCCCATCCCTGGAGGTGGCACTTGGGGATGGTGGTGCTGAGCTGCATGACTCAATGACCCTGGAGGAGTTTCCCAATTAAAACACTTCTATGATTCCAGTGAATCATTTCCCTGCCCCAACTCTCCATCTCTAGTGGAGAAGAGGTTCAACATTTAGGACAGCAAACACCAGGAGGAGAACTGGGCAGAGCAGGAATCAATACAACCACAGATCCTCTCCTCCCTCCCCTCCTGGAAGGTGGTGCTGGTGTCACCGAGGCTGTTCCTGCTGCACCAAATGCTCCTGACAGGGAAACCTTCTGCTGAGCACCAACCTGCTGTTTGCACTTTCAAAGTCAGCCTGCACCAGGATGTGGCTGTGCAAGCAGCAGAGCTTCCCTGCTATAAATATTTGAACAGCTGTTTGTTAATTTTTGTTACTCTCAATGTGCATTAATTGCTATTTTATTATCGCCTTCGCCTTCTATTAGCTTAGGATTTACATCTTAAATGATGCTATCAGCCTGCCTTGAATAAAACATTTTGTAACCCAGATGAGTTCATTAAACTCTTGAAGGTGAACTGATGGAGTTGAAGGCAGCACAAAGGTTCCTGATGGGCGTTAGAACTGCAGGAGGACTTGGTTGGGGCTTCAGGGAGCAGCTCTGCACCTCACAGGCAGTTTAGGCTCAAAAAGGTGGTGGTCAAAGTTGCTGCCTTTGGAAGTGCTGTGGTTCCCTTCTTAGCTCACCTAAGTAGTTACACTCTGCACCTATCCTCTCCCTCCTCAAAAGTTAGTGAACACCAAATGGCCATCAAACTGTTGGAGCAGGTCCAAAGGAGGCCATGAAGATGATTAGAGGGCTGGAGAACCTCCCCTGTGAGAGCAGGCTGGGAGAGAGTCATGGAATGATAGGATGAGAGAATCACAGAATCATAGAGTCATAGAATCATAGAATCATAGAATCACAGAATCATAGAGTCATAGAGTCAGAGTCATAGAGTCATAGAATCACAGAATCATAGAGTCATAGAATCATAGAATAGAATAATAGAATGATAGAATCACAGAATCATAGAGTCATAGAATCATAGANAATGAGATCATCTTGAAGGTCCCTTCCAGCAGAAAGCATTCCATTACCTATCACACCACCAACTGCAGACATACTGAAGCAACCCCTTTGGGTGTTGCTCTTTCACCTGATTAACTTTGAGTGCTGTGGGATTATCCCTGTGCTCCCAGCAGGGGTGGTTGCAGTGGCACAGCTACCATAGCCAACCCAGGGCTCTGAGCCTCAAGGGCAGGCTGGGGATAAGCCACACTTGGGCTGCTGACTCCATTCCAGCAAGAGGTGTGGGAGATTCACCCAAAGGTGGATAGAAAGCCAGGGAGGAGCTGCTCCTCTGTTGCACTGGGGGCAGTCAGCTTCTGCCTGGAGTCACACTGCTAATGGCAGTGCACCTCCTCCAAAGCAGAGGTGGCATCACCAGTCCCAGAGGGCACCTGTGCTCATCTGCCAGGAGGCAAGTGATTAGTTAGTCTTAATTATTCACTCCTGATGTGATTAATTACAGTGTATGTGCAGGTTAATGAGCGTACAGCTGAGCCTCCTTTCTGGCTCAGGTCTAAACCCTTGGTCCCTTCTGCCTGCTCTCTGCAGGCTCTTGCACCATGCAGCCAGCCTGGGTGACCTGCAGCAGCAGATGAGGGTAGTGGAAGGCTGGAACAGGTTGCCCAGGGAGGTGGTTGAGGTCCCAAATCCTTGGAGATATTCAATGTGAGTCTGGACAGGACTGCTCTAGTTGAGGATGTCCCTGCTGAGTGCAGGGGGTTGGACTGGAAGAGTTTTGGAGGTCCCTTCCAACCCAGCCCACTCTATGAGTCTATGACACAAGAGAGGTGGGAGGAGAAGTGCAAGTTTGGGGGTTACCAAGTGCTCCTGTGCACTAAAAAAGGCAATTCTGGCAGTGGAACAGAGCAGTCAGAGGCATTTGTTGGCTCTGTCAGGGCACCTGGCACAGGAGCTGATCTGCAGGGTTTTTATTAGACCTGCTTTTGCTGGAGCAGTCACAGGCAGAGGATGGAGCCCCAGGAAAGCTTCTGGCTCACCTCCTCTCCAGGACACTGTCACCACAGCCATGTCCCAGGGCTGGAGCCACAGAGGGTGTGCCAAGGCAGAAGTTTGTGTTCTGAATTTAGAGGACTGAACAAATAAACACATGAGTGAGAAAATAGCACAGGGCTTAATGCAGAGACAGGGCTCTCCAAAGTATTAGGGGAGAGGTTCATTTAATCCCAAAGAGATTCAAAGGGATAATGGCACTGAGGCAGCTCTCCAGACCTCCTTCCCCTTGCCTGCTGGGGGTTATGTGGGCTTTTGGGTGATGGATTTGTCTACAGAGCTGGGGGGGCAATTGGATGATCCAGATGACTAACAATGAGCTCTGGGGGTGAGTTTATTTCACTTGAGGTAGTTAAATCTGATGCCTCTGTCCCTCAGGTCTTCTGCCTGAATTTAATCCAAGCCAGTGATGAGCACAAGAGTTATTTTGTTGTTTTTTTTCTGTGAGGGGATGCTCAGTGGCTTTACATGAAGTGGTCTTGGGAAGGCAGAGGAGCAGGGGGGTTGGAGCACAGCGAGGGCTGCTAGGACAGGGAGTGCTGGGGGCAGCTGCTCAGGCACAGGGCTGTGGCTGCTGGCAAACCTCTTGCTGCTGCTGGTAGGGGCAGGCTGGCACAGGAAAAGGTCTCTCCAAGGCATAATCACAGAATCAGAATCAGAGAATTACAGAATGAACCAGGTTGGAAAAGAGTTTCAAGACCATCCAGTCCAAGCTATCACCTAACAGCTTCTCATTAACTAACCCCTGGCACCAAGTGCCTCATGCAGCCTCCTCTTAAACACCTCCAGGGATGGGCACTCCACCACCTCCCTGGGCAGCCCATTCCAATGCCAATCACTCTTGCTGCCAAGAACTTCTTCCTAACATCCAGCCTGAGCCTGCCCTGACACAGCTTGAGGCTGTGTCCTCTTGTTCTGTCCCTGGGTGCCTGGCAGCAGAGCCCAACCCCAGCTGGCCACAACCTCCCTTCAGGGAGCTNAGTCTGGACATTAGGGGGGAAAAAACCAAACAACCCACAAGCACAAAGCAGCTCACCAAAAAGTTTGGGAAGAATTGAAACAGGGTGCCCAGGGGTGTGGGGAATTAAAAGCCATGGGGATGTGGGGCTGAGGAACAGGGATTAGAGGGGACTCGGCAGTGCTGGGTTAACGCTTGGATCTCAAAGGTCACCTCCAAGCAAAAGGAGTCTGAATCTGTACAGAACCACTGCCTGAGCAGGGGAATTGCAGGTTTCTGCCCATGCCCAGGGCTGGGGCTGCTCCTCCTGGCCCAGCTCTGCTTTTCTGTGACTCACAGCATCTCTGCTTTCATTCAAGAAATGCAGAAGAGTTTTCTGCTTGAGGATTGTTGGGGAAAATCTTGAGCCTTCCCCTCACTTGTACTGCAGGTGCAGAACTTGGAGGCACCTCTAAGCCTTCCCCATTTAAAAAGAGATTGCTCAAAGCTAAGCCAGACCTGGAGGTTTTCCCAGGATTTGGGGGTTTCAAAACCAGGGAGAGCAGCTCTGAATCATAGAATCAGTCAGGGCTGGAAGGGACCACAAGGATCAGCCAATTCCAACCCCCCTGCCATGGGCAGGGACACCCTACCCTAGAGCAGTTTGCTCAGAGCCTCATCCAGCCTGGCCTTAAACACCTCCAGGGATGAGGCTCCCTGGGCAACCTGTGCCAGGCTCTCACCACTCTCATGGTGAAAAACTTCTTCCTAAGGTCTAATCTCAATCTCCCCTCCTCTAGCTTGGATCCATTCCCCCCCCCAGTCCTGTCACTACCTGAAACCCTCAAGAGTCCCTCCTCAGCTTTCCTGTAACCACTCTCATGCTGAAGAAGTCCCTCCTCACCTCCAGTCTTACCAAGGAACCTTACCAAGGAACCACAGAATCCTTTTGATTGGAAAAGACCTTGAAGATCTTTGAGTCCAACCTTAAAGGAGGTTGGAGTGAAATGGGGGTTGGGCTCTGCTCCCTCCTATCAGGTAAGAGAAGGAGAGGAAACTGCCTGGAATTGTGCCAGGTTGGGATCTTTTCCTCATTGCTGAGCAACACTTAGACATAGCCCAGGGCTTGTCTGCTCCTCACACCAGCCCAGCAGAGAGTAGGTGGGCAACAAAGCTGGGGAAGGGTCTGGAGAAAAGGTCTTATGAGGAGCAGCTGAGGGAGCTGGGGGTGTGCAGTGTGGAGAAAAGGAGGCTGAGGGAGACCTCAGTGCTCTCTGCAGCTCCCTGAAAGGAGGTTGCAGAGAGGTGGGAGTTGGGCTCTGCTGCCTAGGATCAGGAGATAGAATGACACAAAATGGCCTCAAGTTGTGCCAGGGCAGGGTTAGGTTGGAGAGGAGGAAAAAATTCCTTGGTGCAAGAGTGGTCAGGGATTGGCACAGGCTGCCCAGGGAGGTGGTGGAGTCCCCATGCCTGGAGGTGCTGAAGAAAGCTGTGGCCATGGCACCTGGGGACAGGGTTTGATGGCCATGGTGGGGTTGGGTTGCTGGTTGGGCTGGATGGCCTCAGAGAGCTTTTCCAAACCATTCTGTCATTCTCTGCTCATCTAACTGCCAGGTTTGGGGAGGACAGGAGCAGGCCTTCTCCAACCCAAACACTTCCATGATTCTGGGTGTGCACAAAGTGTTGGGAGGGGACACAGCTGACCCCAGCTGAGCTATTGCAGACCATAGGATGCCCTTGTCCTGTCCTTGGGCATCACCCAGCAGAGCCTGGCTCCAGGCTCAGCATACAAAGCTGGGGCAGGAGGCAGGACTGAGCTGTGTTTGCCTGCCCAAGTCACTGTTCCATGTGCTGCAGCCTCCTGGAGCTGGCTGAGCAGCTGCCTGCTGCTGGGAAGTGGTGAAGGAATTCCTTGCTGAGCTTTGCTTGCACCCCTGCCTTCTGCTGTACCTGTTAAACTGTCTGCAGCTCAACCCATGAGTTTTCTTGCTTCTGCCCTTCTGATCCTCAGGGAGGTGGTGGAGTCCTCATCCCTGGAGGTGTTGAAGAAAGCTGTGGCCATGGCACCTGGGGACAGGGTTTGATGGCCATGGTGGGGTTGGGTTGCTGGTTGGGCTGGATGGCCTCAGAGAGCTTTTCCAAACAATTCTGTGAGTCTCTGCTCATCTAACTGCCAAGTTTGGAGCAGGCAATCACCAGCTCCTGCTTTAGGAGGAGACAAAACCTGGGGGCAAAGAGTGGGAAGCTGAGAGCACAGCAGCCCCTGAGAGTGGGAGACACATCCCTGACTTTGAGCTGTACCTGAGCAGAGCCACCAGGCTGGGAATCCCCCAGGCTGGCTGCCACCATTGAGCCATCCCCCAAGAACTGCAGCAGGAGCACTGCNGCTTCTGTGTCAGCTTGGCAATTGATACTTTAATTACATTAATTAGGTGGGCATGCTTTACATGGCAATTGTGTTTTCATGGCCGTTTAAAGGCTGTTTAAATGTTTGCAGAGCTTTTATGGCTGTTAATTAACAACCAAAGGCAAAGCTGCAGACTGCAAGATCATGCAGGGGTTGTTTTTTTTTTTTGGGTGCACCCTTGCCTGTGCCATCCTGCACAGCCCAGCAGTGTCCCTGCAGGCAAACAGTGACCACTCTGCCCACCCTAAGGAGATGACTCCCCTGGGCTGCTGGGAGCTGGGGGGTGTCTTGCATTTGGGTGCTGCAGTCAGCCAAGACAGGCAGGCAAATCTGGATCTGAGCAAAGGTACTGGAGTGCTGGGTCCTGCTCTGCTGCCCCCAGCATAAGAGGGACCTGGATCTGTTGGGAAGGGGCCAGAGGAGGCCACAAAGATGATCAGGGGGCTGGAGAACCTCTCCTACAAGAACAAGCTGAGGGAGTTGTGAGTGTTCAGCCTGGAGAAGAGAAGGCTCCAGGGAGAGCTGAAGGGGGCTGCAGGAGAGGTGGACAGGGGCTAGGGGCAATGGTGATAGGACATAGAGGAATGGTGATAGGACAAAGGCAATGCCTTTTAAACCAGAGCAGAGTAGGTTTAGATTGGACATTAGGAAGAAGCTCTTTGCTAGGAGGGTAATGAGACACTGAGACAGGTTGGTTTGGGTTGGAAGGGACCTTCAAGATGATCTCATTCCAACCCCCTGCCATGGACAGGGACCCCTCCCACCAGCACAGCTTGCTCAAGGGCTCATCCAACCTGGCCCTGAACTCCTTCAGGGAGGAGGCATCCACAGCCTCCCTGGGCAACCTGTGCCAGTGTCTCCCCAAAATCACTCTCAAGAATTCCTTCCTCATCTCTCACTCTCCCCTCTCCCAGCTCAAAGCCATTGTCCCTCATTCTGTCACTCCCAGCCCTTGCCCAAAGTCCCTCCCCAGCTCTCCTGTAGCTCCCTTCAGCTACTGGAAGGCTGCTCTGAGGTCTCTCTGGAGCCTCCTTTTCTCCAGGCTGAACAGCCCCAACTAGACTGGGTGATCTTGGAGGTCTCTTCCAACCTGGTTGATTCTTTGACTCTATGACTCCATGATTCTATGACTNCCATTCTATGATTCTATCATTCTCTCCCAGCCTGCCCTCACAGGAGAGATTCTCCAGCCCTCTGATCATCTTCATGGCCTCCTTTGACCTTCTCCAACAGAATTTTTTCCTCATCTCCACTCTCACTCTCCCCTCTCCCAGCTCAAAGCCACTGTCTCTCATCCTGTCACTCCCAGCCCTCGCCCAAAGTCCCTCCCCAGCTCTCCTGCAGCCCCTTCAGCTACTGGAAGACCACCCCAGGCAGTGCCCCACCTCCCCTCTGCCCTTTCTACTGCCAGCCCTGGGTAGCACACCGAGACCCAAAGAGTCTGCTTATAAAATACCAAAGCTTAATCTTCCTTTTTTTCTTCCTTCTTCTTTTTTTTTTTTTTGTTTTGCATCTTCTTCTGACTTTCAGTATAAATTACCTCATCCGAGGTGTCACTGGAAATTGATTTGTTATGCTAAATACTTGCCAAATAAATAATGAGCTCCCAAATTAGTCTCTGTGCAATAAGACAAGGAGTGAATTATTTCCAACAATTCCTTTTATCATGCAAGGATTAAATTATTTCAGGGCTCTGATTTCCAGGGCTGGGCTGGCTCTTAAAAAAAAAATGTGCTGGTGACACTTAAAACCCACCAAGCTCTCCCTTCCCCCCTCCCCACTATATGCTCTTTTATGATATTAAATGTCACCACTTCCCTCATTTTATCACATTATTACAGCCTTTTCTTGCCTGCAAGGGATCAAATTAATGAAAACTGAAAGAATCCAAGGTGCCTGCTTCTGCATCTCTCATAAAATCATCCTCCACATTGCAGAGCAAGTTCTGAGGTGATGCCACCAGGCAAAAGACCAAACCAATTTAAATAAGGCTGATTACAGCCTTCCTGAATCCCCCTAACCCCCCCCTCAACCACCACCCCAAGCCGATAAATAAATAACTCCATAGCTAACTAACTAAATAAATGAATAAATAAATAAGTCAATAAATTAAAGAATAAATAAATAAATAGGTAAATAAATAGACAAATAAATAGGTAAAGAGAGAGATAAATAAATAGATAAAGAAGTAGATAAATAAATAGGTAAAGAGATAGATAAATAAATAGGTAAAGAGATAGATAAAGAAAGAGATAAATAAATAGGTAAAGAGATAAAGAGATAGATAAAGAAATAGATAAAGAAATAGGTAAAGAGATAAATAAATAGGTAAAGAAATAGATAAATAAATAAGTAAAGAAATAAATAAATAGGTAAAGAAGTAGATAAAGAAATAGGTGAAGAGATAGGTGAAGAGATAGGTGAAGAGATAGGTAAGGAGATAGGTAAGGAGATAGGTAAGGAGATAGGTAAATAGGTAAAGAAATAGATAAATAAATAATTAAAATAAATAAATAGGTAAAGAAGTAGATAAAGAGATAGGTAAAGAGATAAATAAATAGGTAAAGAAATAGATAAATAAATAGGTAAAGAAATAAATAAATAAGTAAAGAGATAAAGAAATAGATAAATAGGTAAAGAAATAGATGAATAAATAGGTAAATAAATAGATTAATAAATAGGTAAAGAAATAAATAAATAGGTAAAGAAATAGATAAATAAATAGGTAAAGAAATGGATAAATAAAGAAATAAATTTAATGACATTGATGCTTATTTTAAAGGCACCCATCAAGAGGCCAGAAAATGTCTGCAGCAGGAATGTTTTCTTCTGTTTGCTGTGCCAAGCTAGAGCCAACTTGTTGCTGAGATACCTGCAGGTTGTTTACCCAATCCTGTGTTTGCTTGGTTTGTGGATAGCTTCTAGGCACTGGGTTTGGGTAGCTTGGCCACAAGTTGGTAACTCAAACAGGATCACAGCATTGGGAGGGTTGGAAGGGACCTCAAGGATCAGCCAGCTCCAACCCCCTGCCATGGGCAGGGACACCTCACACTAGAGCAGGTTAGAATCATAGAATCATAGAATCAGGCAGATCTGGAAGGGACCTCAAGGATCAGCCAGCTCCAACCCCCTGCCATGGGCAGGGACACCTCACACTAGAGCAGGTTGCCCACAGCCACATCCAGCCTGGCCTTAAAAACTTCCAGGGATGAGGCTNAGATGCTGAGAGGGCTGCAGCAGCTCTGCTGTGAGGACAGACTGAGAGAGTTGGGGCTCTGCAGCCTGCAGAAGAGAAGGCTTCCAGGAGAGCTTGGAGTGGCCTTGCAGGATCTGAAGGGGGCTCCAGGAAGGCTGGGGAGGGACTATTGACAAGGTCTTGTAATGACAGGACAAAGGGCAATGGGTTTGAAGTGGCAGAGGGGAGATTGAAAGTGGATGTGAGGAGGAAGTTGTTTGCAGTGAGGGTGGTGAGACACTGGCACAGGTTGCCCAGGGAGGTGGTGGAAGCCTCATCCCTGGAGGTGTTTAAGGCCAGGCTGGATGTGGCTGTGGGCAACCTGCTCTAGTGTGAGATGTCCCTGCCCATGGCAGAGTGGTTGGAACTGGCTGATCCTTGAGGTCCCTTCCAGCCCTGACAATTCTGTGATTCTGTTTTTTGACTGTTTTAGAGGTTCTTGGTTCAAGTTGTTGTGCTGTGCTGAAATACTCCCAATGAAGCACCAAAGGAAGAAAACAAAGAGCAAATTTGAAAATAGAAGCAAGCAGGCATATGAGAACTACAAGCAGGAACATTCTGCATCTATATTTGTATCCTGTCCACATTTCTCTTCTTGCTGAGGCTTTATGAAAAGAAGTTTGTTGCAAATTTTGGATGGTTGTAAAGTTGTACCTGCTGCCAGGGAGGAAGCAGCCTGCTTGGAAAGGAAACAGGTTCTGCTTTGAGAGTTTTCTTACTGTGGGCTGAAAACATGCAAGAAAGCTGTGCCAGTTTAGAATGACCATGGATAGCAGGAAAAAGAGCAAAAAAACCATAAAGCATGTTTATTAAATTGTGGCTTCACAGAATCACAGATTGCCAGGGGCTGGAAGGGACCTCCAAAGCTCAGCCAGTCCAACCCCCCTGCCAGAGCAGAATCTCCTAGGCCAGACCACACAGGAACACATCCAGGCAGGGTTTGAGTATCTCCAGAGAAGGAGACTCCACAACCCCCCTGGGCAGCCTGTGCCAGGGCTCTGGCACCCTCACAGGGAACAAAAATCCTCCTCATGTTTCCATGGAGCTTCCTATGCCTCAGCTCCCACCATTGCCCCTTGTGCTGTCCTTGGGCATCACCCAGCAGAGCCTGGCTCCAGCCTCCTGCCACTCACCTGCACATCTTTATAACCATTGCTGAGGTCACCTCTCAGGCTCCTCCTCTCCACCTTTGCTCCTTGTCCTGTTTAACCCCAGCTTGTTCACTGTCACTCAGTGGGATGAGGGAGAGGATCAGAAGGGTAGAAGCAAGAAAACTCATGGGTTGAGCTGCAGACAGTTTAACAGGTACAGCAAAAGGCAGGGGTGCAAGCAAAGCTCAGCAAGGAATTCCTTCACCACTTCCCAGCAGCAGGCAGCTGCTCAGCCAGCTCCAGGAGGCTGCAGCACATGGAACAGTGACTTGGGCAGGCAAACACAGCTCAGTCCTGCCTCCTGCCCCAGCTTTGTATGCTGAGCCTGGAGCCAGGCTCTGCTGGGTGATGCCCAAGGACAGGACAAGGGCATCCTATGGTCTGCAATAGCTCAGCTGGGGTCAGCTGTGTCCCCTCCCAACACTTTGTGCACACCCAGAATCATGGAAGTGTTTGGGTTGGAGAAGGCCTGCTCCTGTCCTTCCCAAACCTGGCAGTTAGATGAGCAGAGAATGACAGAATGGTTTGGAAAAGCTCTCTGAGGCCATCCAGCCCAACCAGCAACCCAACCCCACCATGGCCATCAAACCCTGTCCCCAGGTGCCATGGCCACAGCTTTCTTCAGCACCTCCAGGCATGGGGACTCCACCACCTCCCTGGGCAGCCTGTGCCAATCCCTGACCACTCTTGCACCAAGGAATTTTTTCCTCCTCTCCAACCTAACCCTGCCCTGGCACAACTTGAGGCCATTTTGTGTCATTCTATCTCCTGATCCTAGGCAGCAGAGCCCAACTCCCACCTCTCTGCAACCTCCTTTCAGGGAGCTGCAGAGAGCACTGAGGTCTCCCTCAGCCTCCTTTTCTCCACACTGCACACCCCCAGCTCCCTCAGCTGCTCCTCATAAGACCTTTTCTCCAGACCCTTCCCCAGCTTTGTTGCCCACCTACTCTCTGCTGGGCTGGTGTGAGGAGCAGACAAGCCCTGGGCTATGTCTAAGTGTTGCTCAGCAATAAGGAAAAGATCCCAACCTGGCACAATTCCAGGCAGTTTCCTCTCCTTCTCTTACCTGATAGGAGGGAGCAGAGCCCAACCCCCACTTCACTCCAACCTCCTTTAAGGTTGGACTCAAAGATCTTCAAGGTCTTTTCCAATCAAAAGGATTCTGGGGTTCCTTGGTAAGGTTCCAACTCCCACCTCTCTGCAACCTCCTTTCAGGGAGCTGTAGAGAGCAATGAGGTCTCCCCTCAGCCTCCTTTTCTCCACACTGCACACCCTTAGCTCCCTCAGCTGCTCCTCTCCAGCCCTTTTCACCAAACCCTTTCCCAGTTTCATTGCCTTTTCCTCATCTCCAACCTAACCCTGCCCTGGCACAACTTGAGGCCATTTTGTGTCATTCTATCTCTTTATCCTAGGCAGCAGAGCCCAAGCCCAGCTCACTGCAACCTCCTTTCAGGCAGCTGCACAGAGCAATGAGGTCTCCCCTCTGCCTTCTTTTCCCCAGATTAACCCCTCCCAGCTCCCTCAGCTGCTCCTCCCCAGCCCTGTTCTCCAGACCCTTTCCCATCTCTCTTACCCACCTGCTCTCTGCTGGGGTGCTGTGAGGAGCAGACAAGCCCTGGACTGCTCAGCACTAAGGAGTACATCCCACCCTTGCCAGCAGTGTTTCTAGCACAGATCCAACCCACAGCCCCACAGCAGCTGCTGAGAAGGAAATGAGCTCTGCCCCAGCCCCAACCAGCAGAGCAGCACAGAGATTTGCACATGTGACTTCCTAACACACCAATTAAACTGAACTTCTGCCTAATTAGCCCTGTCAGGTTGGTGTAATGGGGCTGGAGCGTTGCAGGGAGATCAATGTAGCTGCATCCAGGCTCATTTCTTTATCAGGAGGGTGGGTTTGGAATATCAGGATCCTGAGGCTCCATTATAATGGTCAATGGGCAGAGCTGAGAGCTGCTCTGAGTGCAGCTAATGCACAGAATCCTGTGGATAGCTCAGCCCAAGCTCTAACAGCACACAGCTGAGCCCCTTCTGAAGGGTTAATGGATATTAATGTGCAGGCCACAGCAGAGCCAGCAGAGGAAAGGCTTTCCAAAAGGAAAAGGCCACTTTCAGACCACCAGGATGGCACTGCACTCACACAGGGACCTGCAAGGTCATCCAGTTCCCCCCCCCCCTCAGCATGGGCAGGGACACCTCCCACCAGCACAGCTTGCTCAAGGCTTCATCCAGCCTGCTCATGAACACCTCCAGGCAGGGACCATCCACAGCCTCCCTGGGCAACCCGTGCCAGTGTCTCACCACTCCCACCCTAAAGAATTTCTTCCTCATCTCCAGTCTTGATCTCCCCTGTGCTCAAAGCCATTGTCCCTCATCCTGTCACTCCCAGTGCTTGTTAAATGTCCCTCCCAGTGCTTGTTAGAAGTCCCTCCCCAGCTCTCCTGGAGCCCTCTTTCAGCAGCCTTAGAGCAGCCTTCTAAGGTGTCCCTGGAGCCTTCTCTTCTCCAGGCTGAACACCCCCAACTCTCCCAGCCTGTCCCCACAGTGGAGGTTCTCCATGCCCCTGAGCATCTTTGTGGCCTCCTCTGGACCCACTCCAACAGTTCCATGCCCTTCTTGTGCTGGATGAAGCAGAACTGGCCACAACACTCTAGCTTGGGTCTCACATTCTTCCCAGGCTCCTCAGATATTTTCTACTCAGTATCCTCATTTCTCTGGGATGAGCTGCAGTGTGCTGCTCCTGTTCTCTGGCACAGAGAAGATGCTGAGCAGACCTTGGAAAAATTCCTTAGAGGCTGCAGTGAAAAAGAAAAAAACCAAAAGCATAACCTTGGTGATGGACAACATCACACTTGTCAGGCTGGAAAGTGTTCTTTAGAGGCCATCATCTGGCTTAGGAAGCTCTTTTTTAAATTATTTTTGAGAGGAGAGCTGCTCCTCTTAAAGGATCCTCCTTTATAGAGGAGATGCTCCTCTGTAAAGGAGCAGATCAGAAAGCTGGGGACAGATCCATAAAGGAGCAGATCAGAAAGCTGGGGACAGATCCATAAAGGAGCAGATCAAAAAGGAGCAGTTCTCCTGCCCCTCTGCTCTGCCCTGCTGAGGCAGCACCTGGAGTACTGTGTCCAGCTCGGGGTCCCCCAGTTCAAGAGGGACATAGAACTGCTGGAGAGAGTCCAGCACAGAGCCACAAAGATGCTGAAGGGAATGGAACAGCTCTGGTAGGAGGAGAGCCTGAGGGAGCTGGGGCTGGGAGCTTGCAGCAGAGGAGCCTGAGAGGTGACCTCAGCAATGGTTATAAAGATGTGCAGGTGAGTGGCAGGAGGCTGGAGCCAGGCTCTGCTGGGTGATGCCCAAGGACAGCACAAGGGGCAATGGTGGAAGCTGAGGCATAGGAAGCTCCATGGAAACATGAAGAGTATTTTTTTCCTGAGATTCTGTTCTGTGATTCTGTTTCACTCCAGATAAAATGAAACATTCAAACACAGCTGGGTGGCTCTTTAAAAGAAAAGTCTCACCAGACCTCCTGGACCAGTCTGGATTCTGTGTTCTCAGACCTGCCAGAGGTGTGAAAATGCAGTTCAAGGAGAGAGCTCTGCTCCTGTGTCCATTGCAGCCCCCTGCCTGCACAGCCAGTCTGGCATCTCCTCTGCACAGAGCCCAGAGCACAGCACAGTGATCACAGAATCACAGAACCTTAGAGGTTGGAAGGGACCTCCAGAGATCATCCAGTCCAACCTCCCTGCCAAGCAGCATCACCCAGGGCAGTCCACACAGGAATGCATCCAGGTGGGTTTGAAAAGTCCCCAGAGAAGGAGACTCCACAACCTCTCTGGGCAGCCTGCTCCAGGGCTCTGTCACCCTCACACTAAAGAAGTTCCTCCTCATGTTGAGCTGAAACCTTCTCTGTTCCAGTTTGGATCCATTGCTCCTTGGCTTATTGCTGTGCACCACCCAAAAGAGCTTGGCCCCAGCCACTTGACCCCCACCCCTCAGAGATTTGCACACATTGCTCAGATCCCCTCTCAGCCTTCTCTTCTCCAGGCTAAACAGCCCCAGGGCTCTCAGGCTCTCTCCACAGGGGAGATACTCAAGTCCCCCACTCATCCTCATGGCTCTCTGCTGGACTCTCTCCAGCAGGTCTCTGTCTCTGCTGAACTGGGGAGCCCAAAACTGGACACAGGATTGCAGCTGTGGTCTCAGCAGGGCAGAGCAGAGGGGGAGAAGAACCTCCCCAGCCCTGCTGGCCACACTTTTCCTGCTGCCCCCCAGGCTGCCCTTGGCTCTCGTGCCCACTAGGGCACATTGCTGGCTCAGCTGTGATGGTATGGCCTGGTTTTGACAGTTTGGGTGATTGAAATCTCCCTTCACAGAGGGATGAAGTTTGGTGTGCCCATGGAAATGTAGGAGTTGGAAGGGACCCCCCAGAAATCATCAAGTCCAACCCCCACTTCAGAGCAGGATTGCCCAGGGCAGGGCACAGATGCAGATGGGTTTTGAATGTCTCTAGAGAAGGAGACTGCACAACCTCTCTTGGGTAGCCTGCTCCAGGGCTCTGTCCCCATGCTGAGCTGCAGCTGCCTGTGTCCATTGTCCCTCATCCTATCACAGGGCACTGAAAAGAGACTGGCACCTTCTGGACAGCTCTGCACATCCATCCTGCTCTTGTAAATAGCTGATCAGAGGCTGCCTGGAGAACACATCCTGCAGTGGTTTCAGGAAGAACCTTGGAGGATCTTGCCCACTCTTGCCTGGCTGCAGGAGCACCTTGAGGTGCCCAGGGCAAATGTGGCACACGCATTTAAGCCTGTCCACACACCAGGAGCTCCCTCAAGCATTCCTGGCTTGCTTTTTGGGTGCACTCAGGCCCCTTCAATCCAACCTCTGTCAGTGTGAGAAACCATGTGAGCAGGCAGCAAATGAAGCTTTGCTATAAGGCAGCCTGGGCTGTGAGCGGGAGAAAATTGCTGGTCCAAAACTCTACTGCATGCAGCGAAAACTTCTGCACCCATTTTCACTCCACACACCAAGTCAAGCTCTCCTGCCCTCCCTTCTTCTCTCTCTCTGCTCTGACTTGCCATTCACCAATATTTATCTCTTTCCCTTCCATCTTTTAGCAGCAGGGCTGCCAGGCTTTGGCTCAGTGGCCTATTGGCAAGCCTGCCTGCTGAAACACAGCACAGATAGGAGGGAATAAAACTAAGAGCAGGACAAAGGTGGATCTGTCTGGATTTATTTCCCTCTTCTCTGTCTTGCTGTTTTGTTTTTTTTTTTTTTCCCCACACCACAACTGCCTGAATCCAGCCAGTTCTTAATGGGAAGGCATCAGCCAGCCAGGCCTGCTTCATGAATCAGAGGGAGCTGAAATTCTGCTCCACTGAAGGCCATTTGCAAAAAGCAATCTCCTTTGGTCCTCTTTTTTTTTTTTTTTTTCCTTCCCTCTCCAAGCAGTGCCACATTTGAGCATGCAGCACATTTAGGCCACGTTGCCAAGCCTGAGATGTGAGGCCAGGCCAGTGCAACCCACTGATCTCAGCTGTCTCATGCAACCAGCACTGCAGGCTGGAAGAAAACACAAAGGAAAATCCATCCCTGGGGTTTGATGCTTTCTTCCTTTCTAGGGGCATTCTGCTGTGTCCCAGTGTGGAACAGCTCTAAAGAGCCCATCTTCCTGAAAATTACAGCTCTTAACTCTATTTTGTCTTCTTACACAGTGGTTTGGGACAGGAACCCCAAATATTTTATGCTGCCAAAATGAGAGGAAGGATCAGAAGGTTCTCAGCCACATTCAGCAGCAGCCCAGGCTGTTCCTTTATCCCCAGAGAAGGGCCCTTGGAGAGACTAATTTCCTGCCTTTACCTCCCACATAAGGAGAAGATGACCCTTCTGAAAAGCACTGGGACCTCTAATTCTGAGCACCATTATCTGTATTTGCCTCAGCATCTTTGTGCCTCACCATGGGCTGTTAGTGGGGGATGTGGGCAGCTGGAGGCTGCAGGTCAGCCCTGGGAGGTGGGGGGGGGGAGGTGCTCCCTGATGCTCTCATTAAGCAGCAGACACAAATTGCAGCTGTTTGAAAAGCAAAAGTGGCTGAGAGAGTGGCTGGGACCAAGCTGCAAAGCAAGCCACACATGGACAAAAGCCTTCTGCATTGCCAGGGGCTGGAGTTGACACACAGGACTCTATTCTGCAGCACAGAGGCAATGAAAGCTTTGAGCTCTTTTCATCTGGCAGCCAATTGGGGGCATTTACTGCACCAAGCACAGCAACTGGCTGCCATTACCCAGTTTATGGGGGTGAACTTCTGCAGGCCCATTCCAATCCATCTGCTTGGCAAACTGAGAGCATTCACTGGTTCATCAATCTCTAGATCTGGGAATGCAACCAGCTGTGGATGTCTGTGGCCATGGCTTCTTTTCTTTTTTTCTGTATTTTTTATTGCTGCCTGGAAAAGAGGAGGATCTGGGGAGACCTAAGAGCGTGTACCAGGTTAGGGTGGATGCC
>WBNM01006942.1:0-13478 GCA_013399055.1 Ramphastos sulfuratus
GATCATCCTTGTGGCCCTTCCCTTCCTAACATGTCTACATCTTTCTTGCAATGGGGACTCCAGAGCTGGCCTTAGCACTCCTGTGCTTCTGATGCAGCTATGTTAGGAACAACTTCTCTGCTCTGGCAGTAGTGGAACACTGAAACAGGCTGCCCAGGAAGGTAGTTGAGGTCCCATCCCTGGAGATAACCCAGGTGAGGCTGGACAGGTCTGTGGGTAACCTCATCTAGTTGAGGATGGCCCTACTGACTGCAGAGGGGTTGGACTGGATGAGCTTTGGAGGTCCCTTTCAACCCAGACCATTCTCTGATTCTGTGATTATCTTCTTCACTGAAACTGTTTCTTTATCCCACTCAGTTTTCCACCACTGTTGCCACTGGAAATAAGGTAAAAAAAAGAGTAAGCTCCACATTGTGATTCCTGTTTTGTGACTTTGGCTTTCTCATATCAGTAAGCACTGAATATGTATTTAATATATTGCATTAAATAGTTCTGAGCTCAGAACTAGAATCTATTTACGAATGTTTCAAGCAGGTGACTGCCTTAGAATTAATTTCTGCATTCCCAGTAAGCATAAAACTTGAACCTAGTGTCTTCAGTTATTGATCATGTGGATAGGGGAGCAAAGCAGAACACTTTGAGTTTCCCCACTGCAGAGCTCATCTGCATTTCTGAGAACTCTTCCAGGAACTCTTCCTGGGTAAAAGCTAATGTCATTTGCAAGTCATTAAACTCAACAGAGTGATGTCAGAGTTTGCAAGCACCATCCTTTAGAAAAGCTTGGCAGAATAATATTCAATTAGGGTTGCATTTAGCTGGGACAAAACTTCACTGAAGCATGGATAACCCTTTCCACTGAAAAGATGAGTCACAGGGTGCTGAGTACCACGGGTGAGGTTTTTCACTGGTGCAATTTATAGAATACCTGCCACAGCTTTTTGTGAAATTAACTTTTGTATCCTTATTCATAAATGCCAGGGGAGGCTCAGGGGAGACCTTTTTGCTCTCTACAACTGCTGAAAGAAGGTTGTAGCTGGGTGGGGGTTGGCCTCTTCTCCCAGGCACCCAGGGACAGAACAAGACAACACAGTCTCAAGCTGTGCCAGGGCAGGTTCAGGCTGGATGTTAGGCAGAAGTTCTTCCCAGCAAGAGTGATTGGCATTGGAATGGGCTGCTCGGGGAGGCAGTGGAGTGCCCATCCCTGGAGGTGTTTAAGAGGAGGCTGCATGAGGCACTTTGTGCCATGGTTTAGTTAATTAGAAGGGCTAGGTGATAGGTTGGGCTGGATGATCTCAGAGGTCTTTTCCAACCTGGTTAGTTCTGTGAAAATGGTTTGGGTTGGAAGGGACCTTGAAGGTCATCTAAGTTCCAGACCCCCCTGATATTGGCAGGGACACCTTCCACTAGACCTGGTTGCTCAAGGCTTCATCCTGGGCAAACTGTGCCAGTGTCCCACCACCTTTACTGCCAATTACTCCTCTTTCTCTGTTGCACAGCCTCGAGAAAGACAATCATCAGATACCTGCATGGATAAGAAAGAGAGAGAGATGAGAGAGAGAGAAAAGAAAAAAGTGCAGGTCTACAGGATCCCCAAGGCTTTGGCTACCACATAGCAATCAGGTCTCCAGTGAATCAGAGTCATATGATTGTTTGGTTTGGTTGCTTGTGCCATGTTCATGGCTGTCCCTAAGAAAGACTGAGTGCTGAAGCATGATTATAGATAGAGATGGAAATCATAAGATCACAGGACCACAGGATGTTAGGGGTTGGAAGGGATCCAAAGAGACCATAGAGTCCAACCCTCTGCCAGAGCAGGACCNTTGATTAAATCCCCTCTCAGGATTCTCCTCTCCAGACTAAGCAGCCCCAGGTCCCTCAGCCTCTCCTCATAAGGCAGGTGCTGTAGGGATCTTTACAAAACTATGCTGGGTACAAAGTGATTTGGGGAGTAGTTGGCAGTGTAAGGGAAATTGATTTGGATCTTGTCCTTAGGATAACACAGGAGTGGTGTGAACAAGGGCAGGCAGTGTGAGCTTGCAGCACTGAAGGCCAATGGCAGCCTGGGCTGCATCCAAAGCAGTGTGGCCAGCAGAGCCAGAGAGGGGATTCTGCCACTTTGCTCTGCTCTTGGTGAGACATCAGCTGGAGTGCTGCATCCAAGTCTGGAGTCCTCAATACCTGATGGAGAGGGCTCAGAGGAGGGCCACAAAAATGATCAGGGCATCCTCACCAGGCAGTGCTCCAGTCCCCTAATCATCCTCTTAACCTTTTGCTGGACCCTCTCGAGCAGATCCCTGTCCCTCACCTGTCTAGATGAGGGCAAGCCCAGCAGCAGACATAAAAAGTCTTCCATATATTGATCAAATGCAAAATTCACTTTGCAGATTCACCCTCTAGGCTAATAAAAAAACCACTGGGGAGGGCACCTTTAAGTTACTGATGCATTCGGTTCGTAGTGATGAACTACACACATTTGGTTTGTTACTCACAGCTTGAGTTTTTATTGCTGCTGATCTGTGCTCCTTTCAGAAGACCCCAAAGTAGAATTAAATCCAAAATACAGAATGTATTTTGTTTCACTCAAAATGATTTCTGTGTAACCAAGCTTGGATGTTGTTGTGGAGTATAAAATATTCATTGCTTCTTCAAAGGCTGCGCTCGGCTTAAAAAATATTATTTTATAAATTATAAATTCCCTTCCTAACTGCATATTTGATACATCTTTACCAGATGCATTTCTACCTAACGTTGTCATTATTAATATTCAGGTAGTTTTAGCTGAAACTGCAAATTCTGCTGTTTAGAAGTGGCAGTGAGAACTCTGCAGAGACAGGGCTGGGCTGGAGAGAGTCCGACAGAGAGCCACCAGGGTGATTGGGGGAACCTTGTGGAGTAAGGTTCATGGTTGGACTTGGTGATCCTGAGGGGCTTTCCCAATCAGAATGTTCCTGTGATTCTGTGAAGGGGTTGCTCATGAACAGGCTGGTTTCAGTGCAAACACTGCACTCCAGTTTCCATGTGTACTATTTTTTTCAAATCTCCCTTCTCACCCATTGCCCTCCTTTCCTCTCCATCTTCCTCTTTCTCCTATCTTCCTCCATTCCTCTCCATCTCCTTCCCTTTCTCCCATCTTCCTCCTTGTCTTTCCATCTCCTTCCTTTCCTCTTCATCTTCCTCTTTCCTCCCATCTTCCTCTGTTCCTCCTGATCTCCTTCCATTTGCCCCATCTTCCTCCTTGTCTTTCCATCTCCTTCCTTTCCTCCTCATCTTCCTCTTTCCTCCCATCTTCCTCNACTGATGCTTACTGCGCCGTGACACACGGGTGCTGGTTTTGCCTCCTTTTTTAGGCTGAGCTGCTCTGTGTTTGGCTGCTGCTTTCTGCTCACTTGCAGGAATGGATCTGTGAAGCATTTTGAGAAGCCTTGAAGGAGCACGGAGGAAATGCCTGAGAATCCCTGACAAGGAAAATGGAACAGAACTCACCAGTACAGGTTGGGGGTTGCCCTGCTAGAAAGCAGCTCCATGGTGTGCCCTCCTTCTCCAGAGACTTTCAAAACCCACCTGCATGCTTTCTTGTGTGGACTGTCTCAGGTGATCCTGTTTTGGTGTGGGGGGTTGGACTCGGTGATCTCTGGACTTCTCTTTCAATCTCTAATGCTCACAGAATCACAGAATTAACCAGGCTGGAAAAGACCTCTAAGATCATCCAGTCCAACTTATCACCTAGCCCTTCTAATTGACTAAACCATGGCACTAAGTGCCTCATCCTGTCTCCTTTTAACCACCTCCAGGGATGGTGACTCCACCATCTTCCCAGGCAGCCCATTCCAATTCCAATCACTCTTGCCATAAAGAACTTCTTCCTAACATCCAACCCAAACCTTCCCAGGCGCAGCTTGAGGCTGTGTCCTCTTGTTCTGTGCCTGGTTGCCTGGCAGAAGAGACCAACCTCACCTGGCTACAACCTCCCTGCAGGTATCTGTAGAGAGAATTCTAGGACAAATGTAAAAAGAGCAGATGCATGGTTCCAGCTGCTTGGGAGTCTGATGCAATTAAAGATGCACATTGTTGTTTTGTTAGGAGATAAAAAGGATATCAACACTCACTTGATCTCTGGTAGCTTTGTAATCGATATCTGTGGTATTTGTTTTACAAATACAGGGTCTGCTGTGATACTGGAACACTGAAGCATCTCCTAATAGCACTTAAAACCCTGTTAATTGCTAGAACACTACATTCAGCTACTTCAAGACATCATGAGAAGCAAACTCTTTGGTACTTCTTGAGTGCTTAAACGTTTGCAAAGAGTGCTTGTGGTTCAACCCTGGTAAGCAGCTAAGCACCGTACAACTGCTCACTCCTGTTCAGTGAGGTGGGAGGGGGAGAATCAGGAGGGCTCAAGTGAGAAAACTCAGGGGCTGAGATACAGGCATTTTTAGAAGCAAGAGAGCCAACTACCACCACTCCCTGGAAGCCCCAAGCAAAGTAACAAAGACTAAAAAAACCCTAGTGATGCAAAGGCCCCAACTGACCAGCTGAGCAATTCCAAGCCAGGTTCTTCTCCCCTTCTACCCTGCCTTGGTGAGGCAACATTTGGAATATTGTGTCCAGTTCTGGGCCCCTCAGTTCAAGAAGGACCTCAAGGAACTGCTTGAGAGAGCCCAGTGCAGAGCCATGAAAATGATGAAGGCAGTGGAAGATCTTCCTTAGGAGGAGAAGGACCTCAAGGAACTGCTTGAGAGAGCCCAGTGCAGAGCCAGTAAGATGAAGGTGGCAGTGGAATGTTTTCCTTAGGAGGAGAGCCTGAGGCAGCTGGAGCTGTGCTGCTGGGAGAGGAGGACCCTGAGGGTGGCCTCAGTCATGGGGATAAAGATGTGCAGGGTGAGAGGCTGGAGCCAGGCTCTGCTGGGTGATGCCCAATGCCAGGACAGTTCTTAATAAACAATATTATTTAATATTGACAGTTCTCAATATTAATAATTGAAAATGATATCTCACATTAATTAATTACCCGTCCACAACCACCACCCTTGTACTGAAAAACTTCTTCCTAAAATCCAGTCTAAACCTACTCTTCCCTCAGCTTAAAACCATCTTCCCCCTGTCCTATCTGTAGACATCTTTATGAAAAATCCCTCTCTAACTCTCCTGCTGGATCCCTTCAGTCCTGGAAGGCAACTCTGAGACCCAGAACCTTCTCTTCTCCAGGCTGAACACCCCCAGCTCCCTCAGCCTGACCTCATAGCAAGCATGTTCCAGCCCTTCCACTGTCCTTGTAGCCTTCCTGTGGACTCACTCCAACAGTTCTACATCCTTATAATGTGGACACCAATATCTAGTTTTGTTCTGGCTGCTCTAGTCTCTGTTTAAAAGTCTAACTATTCTTTCTACTCTGACCCAAAAAAAGTGTTGATGATTGTTTGTTGTTGATGTGTGGTTTTGTGTTGTGGTTTTGGTGGGGTTTGTGCTTTCAAAGGGTATTTTCATTTTTGAGGAACTGCCTCCAGAGAAGAAGTTTGAGTCACGGTCATCTCAAAGTGCTGCCTTGTTCATAGTCCAAGCAGAGCCTGATGGAACAGTTTCAAAGTGGAGTTGGGTATTTTATTTGTTCTACTGCTGCAATAACAGGAGAAGTTGTTGTCTGTTCTCCTCAGCATGGCTACCCTTTCCCTTCAGAGCCATCCTAACAATGTGTACTGGCTCTTTCAGAAGAACATTGAGTCCTACAGCTCTTTATGTTTTTCACTCTTATTTCTTTTCACAGGATCTTAGGGGTTGGAAAGGACTTCTGAAGGGCTTCCACTCCAACCCCCCTGACAGAGCAGGAGCAGAGAATCCAGCACAGGTCGCACAGGAACACATCCAGACAGGGTGGAAAGGCTCCCAAGAAGGAGACTCCACAACTTCTCTGGGCAGCCTGTGCCAGGGCTCTGGCACCCACACAGTCAAGAAGATCTTCATCATGTTGAGCTGCATCTCCCTGTGCTGTGCTTTGCATCCCTTGTCCTGTGCAGGGCACAAGTGAGCAGAGGCTGTCCCTGTGCCTTCCTTCCTGCCCCCCAGCCCTCAGCTACTGACAGACATTGCTCACATCCCCTCTCAGCCTTCTCCTCTGCAGACTAAGCATCCCCAGGGCTCTCAGCCTCTCTTCATCAGGCAGTGCTCCTCTCCCTTCATCATCCTTGCAGCCCTCTGTGGACTCTCTCCAGTAGCTCCCTGTCCCTGGCTTTCCCAACACTGGAGCTGGAAAACTGTCCCTTTATGAAGTGTGTCATGCTCTGGAACTTACAGCTTTGGGGAGTTTGTTGGGAATTTACATTTCTGAAAGATGCATTTGATTGTGAAGCCAACTCCTATTTCCTCCCTCGGGCTAGGCACAAGCATGCTGAATCCATTTAAGTCCCATTCTTCTACCACTGGCAAACAAAGCAGCACAATTTACAGATTCCCAACTAATCCTGGCTTTTGAAAGCATATGGAAAAGTCATTCACCACAGTTAAGGTCATTGTATGAAATGACCAAGCTGGGTAACTGTGGTGATTACAAGCACCACCAGGAAGACATAAAGGGCACTTCATGAGAGTTGAGGGGGAGGACAGGAAATCCAGTGGTCTGCTTTGCCATCTGTGGAAGTGGCCTAATGAGGAATGAATGCTGCCTGAGTGGTGCATTGCTATTCCTCCTCTGTGCAGCAGTGCTGACTGGTGGCATTTTGAATCAAACAGCATGGAGAGCTGCTCTGCACCAGATGGCAAGCTCAGCTCCTGCAACTAGGATTTTAAAACAAAGCTGGAAAGAACCTCAGATTCTTTCCTGGTGCTAGCCTGAACACTGAAAGAGTTTGGAAGTGATCAGAATAGTGTTTGGATGGTGCCAATGAGGAGTAAGAGCTGACACCACCATCCTGTATCACAGGAGGTCAGGGGTTGGAAGAGACCCAAGGAGATCGAGTCCAACCTCCCCTGTCAGAACAGGACCAGACAATTTAGCTTAGGTCACACAGGAGCACATCCAAATGGGGCTTGAAAGTCTCCAGAGAAGGAGACTCCACAACCTCTCTGGGACTCTTACAGTAAATAAGTTCCTCGTTGTGTTGAGCTGGAACCTCCTGTGTTGCAGCTGCCATCCCTGGCTCCTTGGCCTATCCCAGGGAGCAGTGAGCAGAGCCTGTCCCCCCCTCCTGGCCCCCAGCCCTTAGAGAATTATAAACATCAATTAAATCCTCTTTCAGTCTTCTCCAGACTAAGCAGTCCCAGGTCCCTCAGCCTCTCCTCATAAGACACATGCTGTAGAATCCTTACAAAACATAGACTGGGCACAAAGTAGTTTAAGGAGTTGTTGGCAGTGTAAGAGAATTTGGTTTGGATCTCGTCCTTAGGATAACACAGGAGTGGTGTGAACAAGGGCAGGCAGTGTGAGCTTGCAGCACTGAAGGCCAATGGCAGCCTGGGCTGCATCCAAAGCAGTGTGGCCAGCAGAACCAGAGAGGGAATTCTGCCACTTTGCTCTGCTCTTGGTGAGACATCAGCTGGAGTGCTGCATCCAAGTCTGGAGTCCTCAATACAGGAAGGACTTGGACCTGATAGAGAGGGGCCAGAGGAAGATCACAACAATGATCAGGGGGTTGGAGCAGCTCTGATATGAGGATGTTCAGCCTGGAGAAGAGAAATCTCCAGGGAGACCCAATAATGACCTTCTGGAGTGAATACAGCATAGTTTCTTAAGGAAAACAGACATCTGCTCCAGAATGTGAAAATGTAAAACTAGAGATGGGGCACATCTCACTCTCCCTGTGGATAAGGGGAACTGCAACAAACTCCCAGCAATTCACCCTGTGGCATGTGTGCAAAGCAATCAGGCTGCCCATTTGGTGGCATTGTGTAATGGTTCAGAGCTAACACTTTAGCCTGCTTCCTAATTGGACATAAGAATAGCAATTTCCCAGAGACCTTTGAGTGAAAGGTAAATAAAATGAGGGATTGGACACAGAATAATAACAACTGCTGGGTTTGCATCACCCCATTCATCCGCTGGATAGCTTATGCTTGGTAGCACAGACTTGGGTTTTCTCTTGTTCTTGTTTCTCTGTGCCTTTGCTTGCTTGCATGGCTCCCTTATCTCCCTTCTGACCACCTGCTGGCTCAGCTGACTCGATATTGGGTCTGCTAGCAGCTCCTCTGGGCTGCCCAGGGGGTGGGGGGAAAGCTGAATTATCATACAAGAGGGTCCTTGGATTGTTGCTGAATTGTAAATACATGTAAAAAATATTTTGTACATACTCATTGCATTTTATCCTTCTATATTTTAGCTCACTTGTGTAAATATAACTTAAGTTAGAATCATAGAATCAGGGTTGGAAGGGACTACAAGGATCATCCAGTTCCTCCCCCTCTGCCATGGGCAGGGACACCTCACAGTAGATCAGGCTGTCCAGAGCTTCATCCAGCCTGGCCTTAAAGACTTCCAGGGAATGAGGCTTCCACCACCTCCCTGGGCAACCCATTCCAGGCTCTCACCACCCTCATGCTGAAGAACTTCTTCCTACCATTCAGTCTGAATCTACTCATTTGTAGCTTTGTTCTAGTACTCATTTGTAGCTAGCACCCATTTGTAGCTAGTCCTGTCACTACCTGACATCCTAAAAGGTTCCTCTCCAGCTTTCTTGTAGCCCCTTTAAGAGGCCAAAAGTTCTGCATTTGTTTGGTAATTTATTCCTGGGTTAAATTCCACTTTGTTGGGGTGCAAATCCAACCTACAACACATAGTCACATCTCTGAATCTGCACAGAAAAAAACCTCAACTCTATTAATTATTACTGCCAGGGAAATTGCATTTAATTAAAACTTGCCACCCTGCTCCAAAGTGTTCTTGATGCTAGGTGCCTCCAGCTCACACACCAAGGGAATTTCAGTGTAGACCCTTGTGCTTCAGCTGCACACCCATCACATTCTCTGCCCTTCATGCAAGCTCAACTTCAGAAACTTGTTGAGGGTACAAAGGGCACTGCCAGCAAGTTTGCTTGTGACACCAAGCTGTGTGGAGTGGCTGGCACAGCAGTTGTGCTGCCATTCAGCGAGGCTTAGGCTGGAGAGTTGGGTAGGGAGAAGCTGAATGAAGTTCAACAGAGGCAAGTGCAGAGTCCTGCACCTGGGAAAGAATAAGCCCATGGAGCAGGATAGGTTGGGGACTGACCTGCTGGAGAGCAGTGAAGGGGAAAAGGGCCTGGAAATGCTACTGGATGGGAGGCTGACCATGAGCCAGTAGTGTGCTCTGGTGACCATAAGGGCTAATGCCATTCTGGGGTGGATTAGAAAGGCTGTGGTTAGTAGGTTGAGAGAAGTCCTTCTCCCCCTTTACTCTTCCCTGATGAGGCCATATCTGGAATATTGTGTCCAGCCCTGGACTCCTCAGTTCAAGAGAGACCTCAGGGAACTGCTCGAGAGAGTCCAGCTAAGAGCCATGAAAATGATGAAGGCAGTGGAATATCTTCCCTATGAGGAGAGACTGAGGGAGCTGGGGCTGTGCTGCTGGGAGAGGAGCAGCCTGAGGGTGACCTCAGTCGTGTTGACAAAGATGTGCAGGGTGAGTGCTAGGAGGCTGGAGCCAGGCTCTGCTGGGTGATGCCCAGTGCCAGGACAAGAGGCAATGGTGGAAATGGAGGCATAGGAAGTTCCATGGAAACAATAGGAGGAATTTTTTTCCCTGTGAGGGTGACAGACCCCTGGAACAGGCTGCCCAGAGGGGCTGTGGAGTCTCCCTCTCTGGAGATATTCAAGACCTGCCAGGATGTGTTCCTGTGTGATCTGCTCTAGGTGATCCTGTTGTGGCAGGGGGGTTGGACTGGATGAGCTGTGGAGGTCCCCTCCAGCTCCTTACAATCTGTGATGCTGTGAAACTGCTTTTGGTAGGCCATGCAGTTCAGCAGTGAAAGGATGATCATAATGTAGGTCAAGGGTGATTAACTTCTTCACTTGCTTTTTGACTTTAATCACTTTCCCAAGACTAATTACCAGAGGTAGTCATGAGTTGAGTTTATTTAATAAACCCCCCCCCTCAGCCTCTGCAAAGAATGAAACCCACTGGATTTAAACAGCAGGGCTGCATGTCAAGGAATTCCAAGTCAGTTGTCAGCTCTGCCATGGTATTATGCTAATGTGAAGTAGTTGACAAAACAAAATGCACTACATATACAGGCTTAGTGCAGCTGAGGTTCTTTTGGGGAGGAAGGGTTGACTTGCAGTAGCAGCAAACCCTTTCTTCTCCCCTTTTATCTTGTGTAAGGATTTACTAACTAGATGTAGTGAGTTCCATCCTGAGCAGCAGTGAATGCCACCAGCTGTGCAGAGAGCTCCTGGCATCACAGGAGCTGAGCTCCATCACTCTTAATGCTTCCTGATGCATCACTGCACATTTCTGCTTCCTAGCCCCCAGCTCTCATCTCATGCTTTCATCTGCTCCTATTTCACAGAATCACAGAAGCTTAGAGGTTGGAAGTGACCTCCAGAGATCATCCAGTTCAACCTTCTCTGCCAAAGCAGGATCACCCAGGGTAGTCCACATAGGAATGCATCCAGGCAGGTTTAGAAAGCCTCCAGAGAAGGAGACTCCACAACCTCTCTGGGCAGCCTGTTCCAGGCTCTGTCACCCTCACTGCAAAGAAGTTTCTCCTCACATTGAGCTGAAACCTTCTATGTTCCAGTTTGTAGCTGTTGCTCCTTGTCTTATTGCTGTGCACCACCAAAAAGAGCTTGGCCCCCTCTGCTTGACACCCCTCAGCTAGTGAGAGACATTGCTCAGATCCCCTCTCAGCCTTCTCTGCTCCAGACTAAACAGCCCCAGGGCTCTCAGGCTCTCTGCACAGGGGAGATGCTCAAGTCCCCCACTTATCTTTGTGGCTCTCTGCTGCAATCTCTCCAGCAGGTCCCTGTCTCAGCTGAACTGGGGAGCCCAAAACTGGACACAGCATTCCAGGTGTGACCTCACCAGGGCAAAAGTTTCTCCTCATGTTGAGGTGAAACCACCTGTGTTTGTTTGCAGCTGTTGCTCTGTCTTATTGCTGCAGACCACCTGCACACATCCTAAAGAGTAGCTGTGTGCAGTTCCAGTATCTGCCAATCCACTTTTGGTCTGNTGATGTTCACTTGGGTTTGTTACATTATCCCCATGTCCCACGCTGCAAGAATCTATCCAAGGGCATGTTGCATGTTGAACTTCATGCATTGATGATTTGTGTGATTTGCCAATCACTCTAAGTAAACACATTAAGGTTTGTGGTTGAATAAATCACCTGAAAATTGGCAATTACTCCCTGGTCTAGTAGTCACAAAAGTGAGTTAGTGTTTGGCAAAACCCACAAGCAGAGTGTTTGGATGCAAATCACTAAGGTGATAGATGTCCTTGGGCATTGACTAGAATCAGCATGGCTTTGCACATCAGGCTGTCCACCTAGTACTGTAGCTAAAGTGTTTGTGCTGGTTTGAGGATAAAGGGAATATTTCAAGGAGAGAAATTAGGTCACTGGCCTGTGAAAAGAAAATAGTCATGATGTCTGTATCACTCATTTGTTCTGTGTAGAGATACATAAACAAGAAACATAAACAAAATCAGTCAGAGTGTCTCTGGTTGCTGCTGCTGCTGCATGAACTAACTCTGCTGAGTCTGTGTACAATGAAGCTACAATGAAGGGAATGGAACATCTCTGTTAGGAGGAGAGCCTGAGGGAGCTGGGGCTGTGCTGCTTGGGGAGGAGGTGTCTGAGGGTGACCCCTGTCATGGGGATAAAGATGTGCAGGGTGAGTGCCAGGAGGCTGGAGCCAGGCTCTGCTGGGTGATGCCCAATGCCAGCACAAGGGGCAATGGTGGAAGCTGAGGCATAGAAAGTTCCATGGAAACATGAGGAGGAATTTTTCCCTGTGAGAGTGACAGAACACAGGAACAGGCCACTCAGAGGTGTTGTGGATTCTACTTCTCTGGAGATAATTCAAAACCTGCCTGAATGCATTCCTGTGTGATCTGCTCTGAGGGATCCTGCTCTGGCAGAGGGGTTGGACTGGATGAATTTATGAGGTCCCTTCCATCCCCTAACACTTTGTGTAATCTGTGCAAGGAAACTTTTGTGACTGTGCAAACTCCTCGTTGTTTTAAAAGTTTACAATGCTTGAGAGAAGGGTATGAGGGTCTTTGGTGCTTTTTAATAAGCAGAAATGTCACAGCCATAACTTCATGGTAGAATGTCCTCTGTTGCAGGTAGAGTCTGGTGAAAGAAAATAGCAGTGATGTCTGTATCACTCATTTGTTCTGTGTAGAGATACATAAAGAAACATAAACAAAATCAGAGTGTCTCTGGCTGCTGCTGCTGCATGAACTAACTCTGCCTGAGTCTGTGCAACCCCAACTAATCACTCTGCTTCTAACTCCTTATCTGGCAGTCTCACCCTTGCATGTTAAGACTTCTGATATAAGGGTAGGTGTGGAAAGAAGGAGGGGAGTTGGTTTGAAAGCTCTCCTGGGTCACCATCAGTCTTTATCACAGAAGGTTAAGGGGCTGGAAGGGACCTCCAAAGATCATCCACTCCAACCAAGAGCTGAGATGTTTGGATAAACAGTTAGGCTGCTAAAATTTGAGCTCAGTTTGGTTTTATTTAAACTCTGAGGGGAAAAAAAGAAAAAAAAAAGAAAGAAAGAAAAAGAAAAAATCATTTAAAAAACCACAAACCAAAAAATAACCTTACTAATAAAATAACCTTACTACTAAAAAAAAGCACCATTTAAACAGCCACAAGCCAAAAAATAACCTTACTACTAAAGAAAGAGAACCATTTAAACAGCCACAAACCAAAAAATAACAAGCCACAAACCAAAAAATAACCTTACTAATAAAAAAGAGCAACATTTAGCAGCCACAAACCAAAAAAATAACCTTACTACCAAAAAAAAGAGCATCATTTAAACAGCCACAAGCCAAAAAATAACCTTACTAATTAAAAAGAGTAACATTTAGCAGCCACAAACAACAAAAAAAAAAAAACCTTACTACCAAAAAAACCAAAAAGAGCCTCATTTAAACAGCCACAAACCACAAAATAACCTTACTACTAAAATAGCTTGCCAAAAATATATTGCCATAGACTTTGTTATCACCTCACTTATTCTTCTCTGAAGACTTAGATGATTAACAGTTGTAGAACAATACCTTCCTTGGCAGCAAAGGTGTAAAATGAGTGGTTCTAATTGCAGTTACAGAGATTAGCTTTCATGCATGCTTCATTCAAAATGTGAGGGTTTAAAAATGCTAATGAGAGATTAGTGAACACTCATGGAGCAATAGCTGAGCTCAGAAATAGGTTCAAATTAGATCCAAAAAATAAAAAAAGGAGTAAAGACAAGATAAAGCCCACTCTATTTTTGAAGAGTTATCAGTCAAGACAGGATGATTTCGAAGTTTGTTACAGAGTTTGTTGCAGGTTGGATGAGGCCT
>WBNM01006943.1:39756-50503 GCA_013399055.1 Ramphastos sulfuratus
CAGGTGGACATTGTGCCCTTGATCACCACTCTCTGTGTGCCACCATCCAGCCAATTCCTTACCCAGCAGTGCTCCACACATCCAGTCCATGTGTTTCCAGCTTGGTGCCCAAGATGCCATGTGGGACAGAGTCAAATGCCTTACTCAGGCCCAGGTAGATGCCATCAGTTGCCCTTCCCTTGTCCACTGTCGCTGTGACTTCATCACAAAAAGCCACCAAATCTGTCAGGCAAGATCTGCCCTTGGTGCAGCCATTGCTGGGTACCACCAATCACCTCTGATTTGTTTTCCATTTGCCTTAGCAGAGCTTTCAGCAGGATCTGCTCCATGACCTTGCCAGGCACAGAGGTGAGACTGACTGCTCTCTAGTTCCCAGGGTCATCCTTTTTTCCCTTCTCGAAGGGAAATATGAGAGGGGGGATAATTCCCAACATAATCCTGTATGCCATGCAGGCCAGGGCTCTGGAAAAGGACAGTGCTGAGAATGTATGTTATCCATATAGTTTTCCAACCTTTTCACATGCCCAGAAAGCTCACGTCAGGACAGAAAGTGATTTTACTTAGTGAAGTAGAAGTTATGGTACAAATTATGGGGAATGCTTGTACAGGAAGAACTCCTTTTCCTACACCCTAGGCAGTGTCACTGACTAGAAACCATACTAGTAGCTCTGCAGAGGTTACACCACCCTTTCTAGTAACTATTAGCAGAGTGAGATGCTTCTATCAGTCTGCAAAATCCCATATATAATTTATGTTAGAGGTGAAGGAAGTGAGGACCACTATTTACAAAACACAAAGGTCAGGCTGCAAGCCCTGCCCTGGGATTTCCCTACTCTGCAGATGGCTTCTGTTTTGACATTTTAACAACAAAAGCATCACTCTAATATTGCCCATGGTCCCTATGTAGACCATCTCTACATCTGCTACAGAGCACTTGCATCCTGGATAAATAAAGGATATTGGCATTTGTCCAGGGAGGTAGTTGAGGCCCCATCCATGGAGATATTCAAAGTCAGGCTTCACTGAGTCCTGGGCAACCTGATCTAATGGAGGATGTCCCTGCTCCCTCTAGCAGGGTTGGACTAGATGACCTTTGGGTCTTCCAACCCAAACCATTCTATGATTCTATGATTTTTCTCAGCATTTCTTGAATTTTTTCCCTATATATTCTTGCCTTTTGGTGTATTTTCTTCCTTTTCCTGTAAGTAAAAAACTTTCAGTAAGTAAAGCAGAATTTCATAGAATTATAGAATCATAGAACAGTAAGGTTGGAAGGGATCTCAAAAATCATCCAGTTCCAACCCCCTGCCATAGGCAGGGACACCTCCCACTAGTACAGGTCACTCAAGGTCTCCTCCAACCTGGCCTTGAACACCTCCAGGGAGGTTGTGGAGCACAGAAGCACCCAATGTGATCAAAGATCATGTTGAGTGATTCTGTGCTCCACAACCTCCCTGGGCAACCTGTGCCAGTGTCTCACCACCCTCACTGCAAACAACTTCCTCCTAACATCCACTTTCAATCTCCCCTCTGACACTTCAAACCCATTGCCCCTTGTCCTGGCATTGCAAGACCTTGGCAATAGTCCCTCCCCAGCCTTCCTGTAGGCCCCCTTCAGATCCTGGAAGGCTACTCTAAGGTCTCCTGGAAGCCTTCTCTTCTCCAGGCTGCAGAGCCCCAACTCTCTCAGCCTGTCCTCATAGCAGAGCTGTTCCAGCCCTCTGAGCATCTTTGTAGCCCAAATAAAGAAGTACAACAAGGGGAAGCAGAAGAGAACAGGCTGCCCAGACAGGTTGTGGAGCCTCCTTCTCTGGAGATACTCAAAACCCATCTGGATGCATTCCTCTGTGACCTACTCTAGGTGATGCTGCTGTGGCAGAGGGGTTGGACTAGGTGGTCTTTCAGTGTCACTTCCACCCCCTAACATTTTGTGACTCTCTGATAACATGCTACAGTACCCTAGGGATAAAGGGGTTCCAAACCATGCTGCAAAGATTCCCTGCATGGTTCTTGATCTTAGGTCCCCACTGTTTGGCAATATGAAGAGTCAGTGCTTCAACCTGTGTCATTCAAACTTAGAAAGGGATGAATCTGAGCTTCACAAAGATCCTAGAGCCCATTCCCTGATCTGTTCCTGCTCAGGGCAGAATGATACAATTGGCATAACACAGTGCCACAATGAGGTCCACAGTCAGGTGATGTAGCAGTCAACTGATCCAATTGTTTCTCCTAATTGCACCTCTAGTGGAAATGTTTCCTTATCTGAAGCCCCAATTGAAAGAATATTTTTTTGAGAGGGTGTGAAAGAGATTCTTTATTCTTATGTTTCCCTCCTTTGATTGCTTTGATTTCCACTGATAATCCTGGTTTATTGCCTGGCTTCTCTCCCTCTGAGATAAAGCTACCTCAGTACTAGAATCTTCCTGCTGCTGGTAACCTGCTTTCAGTGAGACTTGTCAGTAATACATTTGCAGAATAAAAGACATTGCAAACTCACATCTAAGTGTTTTGGGCAAGTGTTCCATTTTGTAAACTTGCATTCAGTTCTCAGGCTTCAAAAGCAAGTCTTAACCACACTATGGATGGCAAAATAAACATTACCAATACTAGGGAAAACCAGAGAATGATATATATTTAGATAAACTCAAAAGGTTTCAGACAGTGAACATTTGAATCAAATTCATACCTCTATCTCAGTTGGAAGACAAAAGTTTGATTTGGGAGAGGCCACAAAGCAAATCTCTGGTAGTAAAAAGTTCCCTGTGCTGTATCCTTTAAGTAAGGATAATTCCCCTGATTCAGCTCTCCTTGGACCTTGTGTATAGAGGTCCAAGGAGATTTGCTTGCAAACACAGTTGCACATAGCAGGTAAAGTATATCTAGGGTGTATTCCTGCATCCTGTTGGTGTGGATGTTTCTCCTAAGCCACTACCCCCAGCCAATATGTTCATTAATATCTTTCTCCCATGCAGTGCTCCACTGCATTGGTTTCATCTGGAGGAAAAAAAAAATATAAAAAACCTCCTTCCAATAGGATGTGCCTAAAGGTGAATGATTAGAGTGTTTTCTATTCAACCATACTCTCCAGGACTTGGTATTTTAAAAATGACTGAGTGCAATGTGAAGTCTGCAGTTTAAGTCTGCCAGACTGGAAGATTCCACTCACGAGGACTGATGAAAATCTTTTCTTAAGCTGTGGTTTTCACAGCCCAGTATCTATGAGCTTTATGTCTGCAAGGATTTACACACAGAAGAAAACAGAGAGCTAACAAAATGTCCCAAATCTGGAAATCCCACAAAATTACTCAATCCTACATACAGAACCCATCTGGAGTCCTGTGTGCAGTTCTGGAGCCCCCAGCACAGGAAGGACATGGAACTGGTGGAGTGGGTCCAGAGGAGGGCTCTGNGTGCTTTTACTGCTTGTCCACATTTTTAGATCAGGAATAATTTGAGTGACATGGAACAGATTTTTGTCAGTAAAGTGCACCTCCTGTGATTGCCATACCTCCTGTTACATCATTGTGATGTTCCAGTTAACCAAGGAAGTGTTTTCTGTGTGATTGTAACTCATTTCCTGGAGGCTTGCCTCATAAAAGCATGGAAATACCTCTTAAGTGACATGGGTTATGATTTAGTAAAGCAACACATTTCTCTTTCTTACCTCCTTGCTGTGTCTCCATCAGTGCTGTGATATGTTAGCTCTTTAAGGAAAACCCTGAGATAGAATCATAGAATGGTAAGGTGGAAAGGAACCTAAAAAATCAGCCAGTTCCACCCCCCTGCCATAGGCAGGGCCACCTCCCACTAGTACAGGTCACTCAAGGACTCATCCAACCTGGCCTTGAACACCTCCAGGGAGGTTGTGGAGCACAGAAACACAGAATGTGATCAAAGATCATGTTGGGTGATTCTGTGCTCCTCAACCTCCCTGGGCAACCTGTGCCAGTGTCTCACCACCCTCACTGCAAACAACTTCCTCCTAACATCCACTCTAAATCTCCCCTCTGCCAGTTTAAACCCATATCCTTTTATCCCTTCTTGAAGATGAGTGTTATCTTTGCCCTTCTAAAGCTATAGGAAGCTCAGCTTCCTGTGTTTCTTTAGTTTTCATGGTTATCTTTTTGTTTTCCTGGTTATCTTTTTGTTTTCATGGTTAGCTTTTTGTTTTCATGGTTATCTTTTTGTTTTCATGGTTATCTTCTTGTTTTCATGGTTATCTTTTTGTTTTCATGGTTAGCTTTCTGTTTTCCTGGTTACCTTTTTGTTTGGGGGTATTTTTCTCAGACCAATTCACTCTTTATCCAGGCTTTGCCTCCTGTCACTGTTGACTCTAATGTTTAAAATTATCCAGTACCCCAGTAATGCTCTTAGGATTTTTCAGTCCTGTCCCTCTTCCTGCACAGCAAACACAGAGCCTGCTATGATTTCTCAACCTCCAGAAAAGCCTACCAGTCAGCTTGGCAGCTGAGACTCGTGTTTGCTGCACCTTTCCAGAGAAACACATCTCATGGGGCTTGCTCAGCTGCTGCTGAAAGATAGGCTTAAGCATGAAATGCAGCGTGACTCCAGCAGCAGCTCAGGGTTGCTGTACCCAGTGTGCTGACTCTGGGCAAAGAGGAGGGGCACACCACACATGCATAGACAGGCACACACAGTACATCTTCTCACCAGATGGTGCATCAGACCTGTGGGAGTTTAACTTTTAATTAGACCAAGAACTAGGGGCCACATTCAGGCACCGCATCAGTTTCCTCCAAACCAGATGTCTACAACATACTGTGAGAACTATATTTGTGTGAGCCTAAACCTGGGCTGTGGGTGGCCACTGCCCAAGCCTCATATACCATCTCTTCATCACAAGTCCTCTCCAACACTGAACTGACAGACCTTTGTTCTGGGCCACCATAGCCTAGAATCATAGAATCATAGAATGGTAAGGTTGGAAGGGACCTCAAGGATCATCCAGTTCCAACCCCCTGCCAGAGGCAGGGACACCTCCCACTAGCACAGGTCACTCAAGGCCTCCTCCAACCTGGCCTTCAACCCCTCCAGGGAGGGAGCAGCCACAACCTCCCTGGGCAACCTGTGCCAGTGCCTCACCACCCTCACTGCAAACAACTTCCTCCTAACATCCAGTCTAAATCTCCCCTCTGCCAGTTCAAACCCATTGCCCCTTGTCCTGGCATTGCAAGCCCTTGTCAATAGTCCCTCCCCAGCCTTCCTGGAGCCCCCTTCGGATACTGAAGTAGCTTCTCTAAAATACTCCAGTATTTTAGAGAAGCAATAACAATTTAATTTATACAGGTTAAACCCAAAGCCAGCAGTCTACCTGTAATGTTGTCAAACAATTGTAACAGACTAGTACAGATTTTTATATCCTGGGCTCTGACTCGGTGTCAAATATTTAATGGAGGGGGGGCGGAAAATAAGAAAAATAAAAAGTAGCTGATCCAAGGACTGGCAATGACTGTACTCAAGGATCCAGTGCTGTTCCCACACTTCACCCTAACTTTCCCTCTCCCTCTCTGCCTTTCTCACTTGGAAGATGTTATTGTTTTACATGGCACATTCCCAAGCTTCTAGACTAGGACAGTAAAATTATTCACTAACTTTACTGTACTCTTCTACTAGTCACTCATTTTTTAAGTGTTCAGCCCTCCTTCCCTCTACCCCCACCTCCTCTATTCCCCAATGAAATTCAGTTTTTCCCTTCTTTCCCTCCCTCTTCTCCAGGCAGAATCTGGAAAAAAGAAATCAAGGCCAAACTCAACAGAACTACTGCTGCGTAACAGCAAAGCTTTTTCACACACAGATGGTCGGGCAGAAGAATGAGCGCTTTATAAGACAGACACCGTGCTGGTCTTTGCAATCCCGTTCTCCCAGACCTCAGCAGGAGTTTTTCATCACCAAAGTGCATAATAACTCTGTCAGACACCTCATACACACAGGTATTAATAAAAAAAAAAAAAAAAAAAAATACTGTAGTGATTGATTTTGCAAGAAACTGGGAATCTTAACGTGACAGTTAAAAATGCACACAGTGATGGCACACAAGCAATGGCTGTGTCAACAGGGGGTTATGGCAGGGTGCTAATAAGCAGGAACTCTGCTCGTGTGTGCATCTAGGGTTTTCCAATTTATTGACAATTTTTCCATGGGCAAAGCCCATGCTTTGTCTCATGAGTCATAAACGTGCATGTGTTGTGTGCATGCAAACACCCAGGTGGTCACAGATGTCTCCATATTTGCGTATCATAGAATCATGGAATGGTAAGGTTGGAAGGGACCTCAAAGATCATCTAGTTCCAACCCCCTGCCATAGGCAGGGACACCTCCACAGGTCAAGGCCTCCTCCAACTTGGCCTTGAACACCTCCAGGCAGGTTGTGGAGCACAGAATCACGCAAGATGATCACATGTTGGGTGATTCTGTNATCGTCGTGGCCTCCTCTGGACTGGCTCCAACACTTCCATGTCCTTCTTGTGCTGGGGGCTCCAGAACTGCACACAGGACTGCAGGTGGGGTCTGAGGAGAGCAGAGCAAAGGGGCACAATCCCCTCCCTTGCCCTGCTGCCCACACTGCTCTTGCTGCAGCCCAGCACACAGTTGCTGTCTGGGCTGCACTCACACTGCAGCCTCATCTGGAGCTTTTCATCACCCCAGACCCCCAGGGCCTGTTCCTCAGGGCTGCTCTCAGCCATTCCCCACCCAGCCTGCAGTTGTGCTGTATTTGTCAGCACCATTTGCACAGGTACTAGCAGTTTACAGCATTGCTCTCAGGTATACTACAGCATGCTAGCAGCTACAGATAGCTTCGTTTCTGAAACTTGGCTGAATGTATAAATAGGCCTAGACATGTTAATTTTAAAGACAGTTATCTTTTTCCCAAAACTGAGTTTTGATGACCAAAATGGTTAGATTCCCATCGTTATTAATTAAATGCCAAACCATTGTTTTTTTCTTGTGATAGATGCGATGTGTCCAGATTGCATATGGAGACACAGACATCAGTGCTTCCTAACATAGAAACACAGCTCCCTTTCTTTAAAATGGGGAGATATTTTCAGGAGCCCTACATTTTCCTACAACAAAAGAAGCAATGCTATGGAAAATCACTGTAGCAAGCTAGAAGCAGTTCTGTTCTAACTGTCACCTTCCTCTTTCTTCCACAAATGGAAATTCTTAGAACTTTGGTAGCTCAGCATTTTCAAATTCAAATAGAATAAAATGATGTGTGAACTCTCACACTCTCACTTCATCAGTCATTCCTTTCATTAGTCAGATGAGAAGGGGCAGCACTTGATGCTTAGTTTCTTGCAGTGAAGTATTTGAGAGCTATTCTGATATCAAAGTTCTAAAATACTGTACTTTGCATTTGATACGATTCAAGGCATGAACTCCTTGGACATAGTGGTAAGAAATATCCTCTTTTCCTACTCTATCCCATTTCTCCTCCTTCTCCCCTCACTAGCCTATGCTTCTGAACCACTTAGTTGCACTACTGAAGTTTCTGAGAAACAAACACCACCAACAGCATCACACTGATGATTTGTACTCTCCCCGGGTGCAAAATTAATTCAGGGTTTTTCCTAGAAGCTGCCAAAAAGCAGCACATTACCTATCATTAGAGAGATGCATGGACAGAGCTGTGACTGAAGACTGCCAAGGCCTGGGCTTTGCTGCGCCCATCTCAGTTTGGTGCTGTCAAGCCTTCAGCTTTGTTCTCCAAACATAATGAAACAAATTAAGTCAGCCTTTTCAGCATCAATCTCGTCCACCATAAATTAATTTTTAGGGGCATTTTCCCAGGGATGCAATCCAACCGACCTGCATTCCATGCTTCTCTTTTACACCAATCATAAAAATTAACAGTAAGTGTTCACAATGACATCTCAGACATACAGAGCTCAGGATAAGATTTAGGAAAGGGAAGGGAAGCATTTAAGCCACTGGGGACCCCCCAAAAAAATAATTAAATATGTATAATTTAATCTGCAAGGAGTTACTTAAAACAAGTTTGCATTATAATGTAGTATGGCACAAATAGATTATGTGGTAACCCTGAATGCACAAAAGTTGCCTGTAGTTCTGTTTTCAATCAGAGATTTTAAACCTGCAGACACCACATGTTCATTCTTAATGACAAGCACTCAGAATTCACTGCATCGGCACAAGGCTTATTAAGGGGGTGAGAGTGTGATGGTTTGGGAGTTCCCTGCCCCCCACACTTTGTAAAACCCCCCAGACTACACCCAGCCAGCTGGAAGTTAAGGACTGAAGCTCTATTTACAGCTCAGCACAATGTACAAGCAGAGATAGACACAACAGACAGGAATAGTTACAGACATAGACAAGTTAAAGGGAATACAGAAACACAATTCCCCTCCCAGAAATCAGAGATCCCAGCAGGGGCTCCCAACCACCCTTCCACCTTCTCCCCACCCCTCTGCCTTACCCCAGGGTTTGGCTTATGCACAAGATGAGTTTGAAGGATGGGCCAGGGGGGTTAGAAGGAAAGTGGTTAGTTAGGTTACCCAGCAGAGAGGAGAAGGCAAAAAGCTAGAGAGACCAAGACTCTCCAAGCCTGTGAGGCTCTGACTTACCTATGTTTGTGTTCTTACACATCTCAGCAAGCCTATGAGTGAAGCAGACATCACAATTGATTTCTTTACACAGCCTACAATCTAATTATTTTCATTAAAATATTCCAATTAGCCTCAAACCAGCACAGAGAGGAAAGAAGAACCCTAAAGTCAGGCTTTTCAGGAACACTCATCTCAGCAACTCCTGCAATCTCTATCACAGGCAATGCTGTTGTCTGAAGCAGAATGTAGCACTTGGTTGGGTTGGGGTTAGCAGGCTGGTCCTAACAGTAGGTGAACCAACTTCTTTAATTGAGGATCTCAGGGTAAGAGAAAACAGGGGGAAATTTCCCTTGACAAGAAAATCCATGGGGAAAAAAGGAAACTGTGGATTTTCATGCATATTGTCACCTCCTCTCTATGGATACCCTGATCTGGCAAACTGAGTTTTCACTCCTAAGAACATCAGTTGCAGTGACTACCAAAACAGCAATTTTTTGATGGCTAGAGATCAGGGAAATCTAAAACAGGTAGGGCAATGTATCCTCCACCAATACTTGTCAACCTGGCTTTGGGCAATCATAGACTCATAGAATCAATCAGGTGAGAAGAGACCTCCAAGATAGAATCATAGAATCGTAAAATCATAGAATGGTAAGGTTGGAAGGGACCTCAANTGGCCTTGTTGAGGTTGGCTTGATCATCCAGTCCAACTTATCACCCAGCCCTATCCCATCAATTTTTACAATCCTACAGACGCTCCAGAGTCTTTAAGCAGAAACTTCTGTATTTCCTTTGAGAATTTCACTTTTTCTGATATGAGTTTCAGACAATTTCCAACTTAGCATGAAAACAAGGGAAGGTATAAACCAACCCAACAATGTGCTCTTGTGCAAGCCAGAAATAAATGTGTGTGAATGATCTGACAGAGACTGACAGCCCAGGCTTGCAAAACTAACCAACAGACTTCAGTGCCACCAGTGGAGGAAGAACTGATCTGTGGTAATCCAAAGCTATTAAGGCTATGTTTTTTTTAAAAAATGGAACTAAAAATGTATTTCAGGCAGATTTTAACCCAGGAAAACTCTGCTGATTGTAAGGGCATTGTTACCTTTCTGTTTTTACCCTCACTCCCTCCCTGTTTAGTTCCCTGTGCCAGCAGCTCCCCACCTTGCCCTCCAACACCCAATGCTCTTTCTCCCTCGCAGTCACACAAACTGCTCTGAGAGGCAGAATCCCCAGGGTCCTGCTGAAGCTTGGCACAAAACTCTCTTACAGAGAATGATTTGCAAGAACAACACTTTGCTTAGCATTGGAGACAAGGCAAAAATCACCTCTCCACTGACAGTTGTCATCCTCAGCTCTAATTTGTAACCACCAGGAATAATTTTTGTTTTATATCTGACTTGACAGTTATTAATACTACTATGGGTACATACCACCTGACTTTAGATGATTTAAAAAGAGATGAGAGAGCAAAGATAGCAGCTTCATTGTAAATTTGAAGTGCCCATAAATCTGTCTCCATCAAACCATCCCCAAGAGGGACCCTCCAAACACTGAAGCCATGCCTGTTTGGCAGAAACTACAGACAGGGATTTCTTGTTTAGCCTCCTTCATCTCTACGGAGGCCAGAAGTCTTGGATAGAAAACTATGCTCCAGAAGCTTCTATGGTTTTCTTTTCCTACAGCAGTCAGAGGCACAGTGATGGTTTTAACAGAGTTCTCTAATGACTCTGTTGCTACTTTTTATGACTATTTCTTGGAATAATAGAGGAAATTATATCGAATCCCCAACTTTCCTGCAGCAAAAAAAAAAAAAAAAAGAGAGAGCAGAATGAGTTATTTTCATTCAGATCCCAGCACCCAATGTATTTCTAGCTCATGCAAAACACAGAGTAAAAATTCCTTCTCACCTGTGTGCTCACCTAGTGTGCTGGTTTGAGGCTAACAGCCTTCCAGTATCTGAAGGGGCCCTACAGGAAGGCTGGGGAGGGACTATTGACAAGGTCTTGTAATGCCAGGACAAGGGGCAATGGGTTTGAACTGGCAGAGGGGAGATTGAAAGTGGATGTTAGGAGGAAGTTGTTTGCAGTGAGGGTGGTGAGACACTGGCACAGGTTGCCCAGGGAGGTTGTGGCTGCTCCCTCCCTGGAGGTGTT
>WBNM01006944.1:0-11654 GCA_013399055.1 Ramphastos sulfuratus
TCCAACCTTCCCATTCTCTGATGGTTGATATTTCACTCTACTGTTTCACTCTACTAGCAAGTTTCTCACTCTGCCTAAAGGAAAGGCAATGAAGCTGGTGAAGGGTCTAGAGAACAAGTCTCAAGAAGACTGACTGAGGGAACTGGGATTGTTCAGCCCAGAGAAAAGGAGGCTGAGAGGAGACCTTCTGGCTCTCTACAACTCCTCAAAGGGAGGTTGAAGCCAAGTGGAGGTTGGTTTGTTTTATTTTCACCTGGGTTCATTCATGGTCCCAAATGGCAAGAGAGAGGTCAGATTTGTTCTGTCTGAGCTTGAAGGATCTCTGAAGTAGCTGATCCTGTACAGATGGAAATGCTGAAAGAAGCAAGGCCTGGTTAGCACTTAAAGGGGCTGATAAGAAAGCTGAGGACAGACTTTTTAGCAGGGCTTGTCCTGCCAGGACAAGGGATGATGGTGTAAACTAAAACAGCTTCTTTCAGACTGGACAGAAGGAAGAGATTTTTAACCATGAGGGTGATGGGCGGCTGGCCCAGGTTGCCCAGAGAGGTAGTAGATGTCCCATCCCTGGAACCATTCAGCTTGTTTGGGGCTCTGAGCAACCTGCTCCAGTTGCAGATGTCCCTGGTGACTGCAGTGGGGCTGGACTAGATGACTTTGACAGATCCTTTCCAACCCACCCCAGGCTATGAACAGGGGATACTGCAAGAAGCTGTAGAAGAGTGGGGATACAGCAGGGCTTTATCACACAGCCCTGCTCCAAAGCTATCACTTGAAAGTCAGCATTTGCCAAAGATTGTTCCACTCTGTGTGGGACTGATTGGCCCAAACATGACTGCAAGATGCTTCGAAGCACCTTGGCCATGGCCCAAGTCCCTGCTTGTGGGGCAGATGTTTAAGTAGTAGACTGGTTGGAAACTTCATTGCCAGTGCTGCTGCTCATCCAGAGCACAGAACAGCCCATGTTAGGCTCTTGACCAGCACCATGTGGTGCTTAATTCCCAAAAACAATAGAGAGGAAGGCTACTTTGGCTGGATTTCTGTCATCTGAGCTAGGGTCAGATAGGGTGATAAATGAGGCTGAAATACTGAGAGAGAGAGAGAAAATAGAACCTGAGTCCACAGGGGTTTACCTTATCACAAAGCTCTGCTGAGGCATCTTGATCTCCAGCCCTGCTCTTCCACCCCTGAAGCTCTCCTGGGCCGAGCAAACCTTTCCAAATGATGTCATCTGTGTGTGCTGCAGACAGATGTTTGGCAGCAGCTCAGCAGGACTGCAGGCGAGGTTCAGCTGGACCCTGGGGAAACGAAGGCTGCTGGCAGCTCTTCAGTTGCAGAGATGCTCCACCCAACCTGCTGAGCTCTGCAACAGCTCCCAGCTCCTGCCCTGCCAGTGCCTTGGTCTAGGCAGGTCCCTGCCAGCTGCCAGCCTTCTCTTGCCAGAGGTGGGGGTTATAGAATCATAGAATCAATCAGGGCTGGAAGGGACCACAAGGATCAGCCAGTTCCACCCCCCCTGCCATGCCCAGGGACACCTCACACTAGACCAGGCTGCCCACAGCCTCACCCAGCCTGGCCTTAAACACCTCCAGGGATGGGGCCTCAACCCCCTCCCTGGGCAACCTCTTCCAGGCTCTCACCACCCTCATGCTGAACAACTTCTTCCTAACATCCAGGCTGAATCTCCCCAATTCCAGGTTTGCTCCATTTCCCCCAGTCCTATCCCTACCTGACATCCTCAAAATTCCCTCCCCAGCTTTCTTGTAGCCCCCTTCAGATCCTGCAAGGCCACAGTAAGGTCACCTGGGAGCCTTCTCCTCTCCAGACTGAACAGCCCCAGCTCATCATCAGGGGAGACATGGCCTGGATGCAGGTTCATAGGAAGCACCCAAGACCTCCCTGGGCAACCTTTTCGAGTGTCTCACCACCCTCATGCTGAAGGACCTCATTGGTCTCTTCTCCCCAGTATTAGATGAGAGGATGAGAGGAACTGGCCAGAAATTGTGCCAGGAAAGGGTTAGGTTAGAGATCAGGAAGAATTTTTTACTGCAAGAGTGGGCAGGAATTAGGCTGCCCAGGGAATCTGCATCCCTGGAAGTGTTGAAGAAATGTATGGACATGGCACCTGGGGCCATGGTGGTGCTGGATTGATGTCTGGACTTGATGATCTTGAAGGTTTTTTCCAACCCAAGCAATTTTATGATTCCTGCCTCCCTGCTTAACCCTAGGTACAGGCATGCAGCCTGGCTGAGGTGGCTTCCATCAATGTCTCCAGTTCTTTTTGCCTGCCTTCTCCACACCCCTCTGGCCAGGGACCTCAAGGACAGCAAGTCCATGAACAGATGGAAAAGGGAACAGGCAGGATTGTACCCTCTAACATGCCTCATCTGATGATTTTGTATGCCAGGGCAGTAAGAGGAGTGTGCTTTGCAGACCCTTTGCAGACCCTCCTGCTTTCCCCTAATGCTGTCCTGCAGCCTTGGTCAGAGCTGGAATCCTGGGCTGAGTGAAACTCTGCTCTCTAACATACTGCATTTTCACATGGGAAGGCTGAGAATTAACTGCTCCTGCAAATCACAGAACTGCAGAATCATTTAGGTTGGAGAAGACCTTCAGGATCATCAAATCCAACTCTTAACACCACTCTAGCAAGTTGTATCCCAAGGCATCACATCTTCATGGCTTTAAACCCCTCCAGGGATGGTGACTCAACCACCTCCCTGGGCAGCCTCTTCCAGTGCCTGAGAACCCTTTCAGTGGAAAAACCTTTTCCTAATGGCCAGCCTAACCTTCCCTTGGTGCAGCTTGGGACCATTCCCTCTTGTTCTATCACTCTGAAATCTTTCCACTTCAGACAGTTGTTTGTATGCTTGGTTGTGTCTCCTGCTCTGGCTAGCAACTGGAAAAAAAAAAACAAAAACCACAACTCAGATCTCCTCAACACTGGCAGGAGTTAACTCCCCCAGCTGAGGAGCTTGCTAGAGTGAATGAGGCAAGGTCAGACCCTCCTAAAGCAAATTTCTCTGCAGGAGCTTTTGTTTTGCCCTATTCCCACATCAAAACTGAGGAGGGCTGAAGAATTTGCTGATGTTTCATAGATGGTAAACTTTTGCCTCAAGGACTCGTAGAGGTCTTCATGCAATAAAAGAGAAGAGATCCTTTCAAATCCCTGAGGACCTTGCTGGGAAAGCTTGGGCAGAAGAGTTGAAAGCAGAGGTCTGGAGGATGGAGGAGCTCAGGTTCCACATGCAGAGCTCTGAGCTTGCAGCTTTTCTGCCTCAGGACTTCACTAAATGTTGCATAAGCAAATAAACACTTTTTTAAAAGAGCCTTTTCATGCAGTGCTTTGCCCTGGCAGAGGAAGGGCAGCAGATTCTGGTGCAGCTTCTGGTTTGTGTCTCCTTTTGGGCAGGGTGGCTGTGCTGTGTCCAAGTTGGACAGCTTAGAAGCCACCCTGATAAGGAAACCTTTGTAGCCTTGCACTGGATGCAGGGAGGTGGGCAGTGAGGGGAGCCTCCTGGGGTGTCCAGTGGGGCTTTTCAACAGATCAGACCTTCCTCTTGTCCTCCTATCTTCTTTTCTCTTCCTGCTGTGGGAGATTTGATGAATTACAGAGCACTACTTGGAAATTAAACCCAGGAGCCCTGCTTGTGGAGCAGATAATTCTCTATATCTCCACATAACAGTATCACAGTGTCACCAAGGTTGGAAGAGACCTCAAAGATCAGGTCCAACCCATTACCACAGACCTCAAGACTAGAATATGCTTCTGGCTGGGGACTCCTGGGACAGCACTGCAGGTCATAAGCAATTCTCCTAAGTGCTGCACCACTGGGAGCTTGCTTTTTGGCCATCTGAAATGTTGTGGGCCTTGGAGAAGTCCTCTTGGGCTGAAGTTCATAGCCTCATAGAATGGTCTGGGTTGGAAGGGACCTCCAAAGGTCCAATCCCTTCTGCAGGGAGTTCATAGAGTTGAAAGGTTTCCTCATCCCTCCTTTTTGCCACTTCTCAGTTCTCCTGATGGAGATGTTGGTGCCAGGATCTCCTCTGGGTATCTTTAACCTTTTAATATGTCCCCTGGGTTAAAAATATACATAGGTCAGCAGGAGGAAGGATGTAATTTGGATAATGTGGAGTACTGGAGTCCTGTGTGCAGTTCTGGAGCCCCNAAGGTAACATCTTCCTGCCAGCAAAGAGGGAGTCTGCTTGCATCAGTTAAAAGTTTCTTTCTCAAAGATGGGGAATGGCTGTTCTAGATCATTCTGTCACCAAGGGACTGCTTAAAGCTGAACCTTGAGCTCACTTTTTCTCCCCTTTTTAATACCCTACGTGATGATTTCTGGTACTGGTGGGAGGGGGAAAGGTTCTGTCATGTCACCATGGCTGTAGCATGTGGCTTGTCACGGGAAAGAGGCAGCAGAGCATGGTCTGAGCCTGAGCTCTGAACTCTCACATCATTTAAAACATTCTTCAAACCAGAGAACAACTCACTGAGTGCAACTTAAGCCTGTGCTTGGCAACCCAGCGAGAGGGTGGGGAGGGAGAAGGGAGGGGTGGTCAGGCCATAAAACCTAAAGGAAGCTGAGTGTAGAATGTTCTCTGAGTGAATCAGGGCTGGATCTTGTGGTACTTATAGACCTTGAACCTCCCAGGAGAATTTTTCAGGATTAAAATATGTATGGTTGAGTCCAGCTACTCGATGGAGCTCTTCAGCAGCTGGCATGATGGAGAATGCCACATCATTTGTGGCCTTCCAGTACCTGAGGGGGGCTACAGGAAAGCTGGGGAGGGACTTTTTAGGGGGGCTTGTAGCAACAGGATGAGGGGCAGTGGCTTTGAGCTGGAAGAAGAGAGATTGAGATTGGAGATTAGGAAGAAATTCTTTAGAGTGAGGGTGAGGAGACACTGGCACAGGTTGCCCAGGGGAGGTTGTGGAGCACAGAATCACCCAATGTGATCTTTGATCACATTGGGTGATTCTGTGCTCCACAACCTCCCTGGAGGGTCTTCTGTGGTGGGTCTTGAGTGACCTGGGCTAGTGGGAGGTGTCCCTGCCTGTGGCAGGGGCTTGGAACTGGATGAGCTTGAAGGTCCCCTCCAACCCAATCTGTGATTCAGCTGCTAATGATCTTTCCTGCTTCAGTCTGCCAGAGTGGTTATTCTGCAGCCTCTAGTACAAGAGGGCCATGGAGGTGCTGANAGCTGGGGCCCATACCCAGGTCACAGCAGGATTTTGCACACTTCTCCCTTTGGGTGCAGTGCACAGAGGCTGAGGAGCAGACACAGCTGGGCACAAGCCACTGAAATCTCTTTCTAGGAGCCAGATGTGCTGCCTTGACTGTGGATTTCTCCGAAAGCAGCATGTTGGAATATGTGGAAGTCTGATGGACTTCATCAATTATCTCACTTGTGAGGGTTTGCCAGGACACATCCTCCAATTACAATGGGGAATCCTGAGGCAGGAAATGGAGATGGCTCCTTCCATACGCCTGTTAACCTTTCACTGGGCAAGGAACACAAGGCTGAGTATCAGACGATGAGATAAGAGGTGCTGCAGGCCATCTGAGCTTCCAGAGCTGCTCTGCTTTGGCTTGGCTCACTGATTAGCCCCCCCTGAACCCTTCCAAAGTAGCCAAGAAAACCAAACAGGCTTAGGTTAGTGCTTTTAAACAGCATCAAAATGTGATCAGAGAACATATTGCAGTTCAAAATTCACCCCCAGGGCTTCAATCCTGGTCTGAACCCATTGCACTGATGAAAAAGGGTTCACTGGAGGAGTTAAGAACATCATGGTGCATGGGGCTGCTCAGGGGGTTGGTGTCAGCCTGCCTCCAGGAGCTGTTCCCCTGGTTGGTGTCACCCTGCCTCCAGGACCTGTTCCCCTGGTTGGTGTCACCCTGCCTCCAGGAGCTGTTCCCCTGGTTGGTGTCACCCTGCCTCCAGGAGCTGTTCCCCTGGTTGGTGTCACCCTGCCTCCAGGAGCTGCTCCCCTGGTTGGTGTCACCCTGCCTCCAGGAGCTGCTCCCCTGGTTGGTGTCACCCTGCCTCCAGGAGCTGCTCCCCTGGTTGGTGTCACCCTGCCTCCAGGAGCTGCTCCCCTGGTTGGTGTCACCCTGCCTCCAGGAGCTGTTCCCCTGGTTGGTGTCACCCTGCCTCCAGGAGCTGCTCCCCTGGTTGGTGTCACCCTGCCTCCAGGAGCTGTTCCCCTGGTTGGTGTCACCCTGCCTCCAGGAGCTGCTCCCCTGGTTGGTGTCACCCTGCCTCCAGGAGCTGTTCCCCTGGTTGGTGTCACCCTGCCTCCAGGAGCTGCTCCCCTGGTTGGTGTCACCCTGCCTCCAGGAGCTGTTCCCCTGGTTGGTGTCACCCTGCCTCCAGGAGCTGCTCCCCTGGTTGGTGTCACCCTGCCTCCAGGAGCTGTTCCCCTGGTTGGTGTCACCCTGCCTCCAGGAGCTGCTCCCCTGGTTGGTGTCACCCTGCCTCCAGGAGCTGTTCCCCTGGTTGGTGTCACCCTGCCTCCAGGAGCTGCTCCCCTGGTTGGTGTCACCCTGCCTCCAGGAGCTGTTCCCCTGGTTGGTGTCACCCTGCCTCCAGGAGCTGCTCCCCTGGTTGGTGTCACCCTGCCTCCAGGACCCGTTCCCCTGGTTGGTGTCTCATGCTCAGAGGGCTGCAGCAGCTCTCTTGTGAGGACAGGGTGAGAGAGTTGGGGCTCTGCAGCTTGGAGAAGAGAAGGCTTCCAGGAGACCTTCGAGTAGCCTTCCAGGATCTGAAGGGGGCTACAGGAAGGCTGGGGAGGGACTATTGACAAGGTCTTGGAATGAGAGGATGAGGAAGAATGGGTTTAAGGTGGCAGAGGGGAGATTGAAACTGGATGTTAGGAAGAAGTTGTTTGCAGTGAGGGTGGTGAGACACTGGCACAGGTTGCCCAGGGAGGTTGTGGAGCACAGAACCACCCAACGTGATCAAAGATCACGTTGGGGGATTCTGTACTCCACAACCTCCCTGCAGGTGTTCAAGGCCAGGTTGGATGAGGCCTTGAGTGACCTGTACTAGTGGGAGGTGTCCCTGCCTATGGCACAGGGGGGTTGGAACTGGCTGAGCTTTGAGGTCCCTTCCAAGCTAAACCATTCTCTGATCCGTGTGCCCGGTGAAGCGAGCAGCCGATGCCAGTTGCGTGGCAGGGGATGGGTGGTCATGTCCATGGGAATGCCACAGAGCTGGCACCCATCTCTCAGCCCATCTTGCATCCTCAGAAGTGGGGCCAAGGATCAGATAGCAGAGAACAAGCTGCCTGCCTGCTGCCTTGGCTGAAGATGAAAGCAGGGCAGGGGAGGAAGCGCTCACGGTCGGTGCCTGTGTTGTCTTTGTCCTGTGGGTAAACAGACAAAAGCCCTCTCCTGTGCTGCTCTCCAGTAAGTTATTCCCAGTCCTTGGGTGTTCAGGCATCAAATAAACCTTTGGGTTGGTGCTCAAAGGCTGCCTTTCCACTCAGCATTTCTGGCTGTCAAAGCAGGCTGGTGTGTTCCAAGGACCTGACATCATTTTTGCATCCTTATGAGTGAAATGGGCTTGGTTCACCTCAGCCCTGTGTGTCCTGAGCCATTGCTTCTGGCTGGCCAGAAACCTGCCAGCAGCTTCCTGCCTTAACCTCTTTGAGATGCTTGTCCACAAGCCTGGCAATGTGCAGTTTGGTAGTGGCACCAACAGCACTGAGTCCCACCGTGATGGAAGGGACCTCTGGAGATCATCCCCTCCAACCCCTCTGCTAAAGCAGGGCACCCACAGCAGCTTGCCCAGGAGCACAACGGTCAGGGGGGTTGGAACCTCCCCAGAGGAGGCTCTAGGGCAGCACCCTCACAGGAAAGAGGTGCCACAAAGAGGTGGCACTCCCACTGTGGCAGGACAGCTGATCAAGAGAAGCTGCTCAGAGCACTGAGATTCTCCTCACACCTTTATCATTCTGTCTTCCAAAAGCATCTCTGCAGTTGAGGTCCCCACATGCTCTTTGGCCATTTAATGCAATGCTCCACCTGAGAACAAGCTGCTGGGGCCCAGCTGCCTGCTGCTGAGCTGTGAAGCTGCCACAACACCTGTGTGTGTTTCTGCCACCTCTCATCTTCGCAGCCCTTGGGTGGTTGGTGATATCTTTGTCTTCTCTCCTTGCACACTCTCTTCCATTTCTCCCTCTACCTTTATCTTCTCTCTCCACCTTTTACCTGCATAAAGTATTCTTTCCAGGAAGGGATCTTTCCCTGCCTTCAGTGTTGGGCTCCCCAGTTGAAGAGGGACAGGGATTTGCTGGAGAGAGTCCAAGGGAGGGCTATGAGGATGAGGAGGGGACTGGAGCACTGTCTGGTGAGGAGAGGCTGAGGGACCTGGGGCTGCTTAGTCTGGAGAAGACTGAGAGGGAATCTAATAAATGTTTCTAACTATCTGAGAGCTGGGGGTCAGGAGGGGGGGACAGGCTCTGCTCACTGCTGCCTGGGATAGGACAAGGAGCAATGGATGGAAGCTGCAGCACAGCAGGGTCCAGCTCAACACAAGGGGAACTTCTTGCCTGGAAGGGTCCCAGAGCCCTGACACAGGCTGCCCAGAGAGGTTGTGGAGTCTCCTTCTCTGGAGCCTTTCCAGGCCTGTCTGGATGTGTTCTGTGTGCCCTGAGCTGGATTGTCTGGTCCTGCTCTGGCAGAGAGGTTGGACTGGATGAGCTCTTTGGGTCCAATCCAACCCCTGACATCCTCTGATCCTATGTGACAGCAGTGGGACACCACTGTGATGAGTGTGGTTGGGTAGCCACAATGGATAGTCCTATGGCCTGTACTGAAGAGCTGTTTTAAAGTGATTTATTTGGGTTTTCTGGGTGCTGGGCTTGGCAGTGGTTGCAGAAGAGATTTGTGTAGGGCCCAGCTCCATGGTTCCCACCATGGTAGTTATGAAGGTTGTGTTTGTGGCTGTTGGCAGCAGTCAGCATTTCAGTTCTAGTGATGAGGTTGCTAATCACAGAACCATCCAGGTTGGCAAAGCCCCTCAGGATCACCAAATCCAACTTATAACCCTACTCTAACAAGATTCACCTTAAACCATAGCCCTAAGAACCACATGCAGAACACCTTTAAGCACATCCAGGGTGGGTGACTCCACCACCTGCCTGGGCATGCACAGTCATGGCAACTGCACATTCAAGCTGGAGAGCAGCTGCCAACACGATGTGGTTGAAGAAGTTTGATTTAGATTAGACATCAAGAAGAAATTCTTCCCCCTGAGGGTGGTGAGACACTGCAACAGGTTGCCCAGAGAGGCTGGGGAGGCTCCAAGCCTAGAAATGTTCAAGCCCAGATTGGATGTGGACTTGAACAACCTGGTCTGGTGGAGAGGTTGTGGAGTCTCCATCTCTGGAGATTTTCAAAACCCACCTGGATGCACTCCTGTGTGACCTGCCCTAGGTGATCCTGCTTTGGCAGGAGGGGTTGGGCTGGATGATCTCTGGAGGTCCCTGCCAACCCCTAACATTCTGTGATTCTGTTAAGGTGTCCCTGCCCATGGCAGTGGGGTTGGCACTAGATGATCTTTAAGGTCCCTTCCAACCCAACCCATTCTATGATTCTAAGAGTGGCAGCAAGGTCCAAATTGACTTTATTGTGGCCTTTCAGGATCTGAAGGGGGCTACTATAAAGCTGGGGAGGGACTTTTTAGGCTGTCAGGTAGAGATAGGACTGGGAGAATGGAACAAAGCTTGAAATGGGGAGAGTCAGAATGGATGTTAGGAAGAAGTTGTTCAGCATAAGGGTGGTGAGAACCTGGCAGGGGTTGCCCAGGGAGGTGGTGGAAGCCTCATCCCTGGAGGTGTTTAAGGCCAGGCTGGATGAGGCTGTGGGCAGCCTGATCTAGTGTGAGGTGTCCCTGGGCATGGCAGGGGGGTTGGAACTGGCTGATCCTTGTGGTCCCTTCCAACCCTGACTGATTCTGTGATTTCTCCCTTCTGCCTGTCTCCTTTTCCTCCATCCATTCCTTGGTCAAAATGGCCACTTTGTGATGAAAACCACTGTGGCAAAAGGTGAGGAAAGTCTTTGAAGGTTGCAAATACTGGGAGCATTTGGCACCTCTGGCTGAGGAACCTTCTCATTGTCTCAGCTGCTGTGAGAACCCAGACTTTGCCTGACCAACCTCTTTAAATCTGCAGCTCTGCAAAGCACAGGTTCAGGATGGTTTTAGTGGCCATGCAGGGACAGCAGTGCCCCCAGCCTCAAAGGTGCTGACTTCACCAGCTGTGTTTTCCTTTCTCCATTTGCACAGGCTGCTGAACAACAACCAGATAAAGCACATTGTGAGAAGATCCTTCGAAGATCTGGAGAACCTGAAATACCTGTGAGTTGGGAGCTCAACAAATGCCTTAACCCCTTTGAAACTGAACCTCTGCTCTTTGCCAGTCAGGGACACATTTTCTGTGCTCAGGATTTCTGGATGTTGATGTCACAGCTATAAAGCACTGCTCTTGGTTCCAAGCTCTGCTTTGGGCTGAGATTTGTAGCTGTTTGCTGTCTCCCTCAGCCTGATGCTTTTTTTCCCCTGCCTTTTCTTTTGAAAGCTACCTTTATAAAAATGAAATTCAGAGCATCCAGCAACATGCCTTCAACGGGCTCCATTCCCTGGAACAGCTGTAAGTACAAACAGGTCTTGTCTGTGCTGAATGTGAGGGGTGTGAGAGCTGCTTTAGCAGCTCCTAGGACCCAAGTTTTGTGTTTCCAGTGGTGGAAGGTGCCAGAACCTTAGCAAGGGGGAGGATGAAGCTTCTACTGTCTCAGGATCCAGCTTTGCAAGACTGCATTGGCTTCATTTGAGAACAGCAGGTCCCATTATAGGTCATGGGAAGGTTGTGTCATTGTGAAAGAATGGATGTGGAGCAGAAGCTGTTAAATTACAGAAATACTATACTCAAAAAGTCTCCTTCTCTGGAGACTTTCAAGACCCCTCTGGATGTGTTCCTGTGTGACCTGAGCCAGATTCTGTGGTCCTGCTCTGGCAGGAGGGTTGGACTGGATGATCTCTTTGGGTCCCTTCCAGCCTCTAACATCCTGTGAGCCTGTGTGATCCAGTACTGATTTTGGTTAGTTCACAGAAACATAGGATTGTTTGGGTTGGAAGAGGTCTTTGAGATCTTTCAGTCCAACCATTAACCCAGCACTGCCAGGTCACCACTAAACCATGGCCCTCAGCACCACATCTCTATGGCTTTGAAACCCCTCCAGGGATGGGGACTCCACTGCTGCCCTGGGCAGATTGGGCCAGAGCTTGACAACCCTTTTGGGGAGGAAATTGTTCCTCACATCTGACTTAGAGGTCCCCTGGTCCAAACTGAGGTTGTTTCCTCTTGCCCTATCACTTGTCACTTGGAGGAAAAGGCCACCAGTGAGGTCTTCTCCTATGCACCCATATGTGTACCAGGAGCAGTGTGGGCACCAGGAGCAGGGAGGTTATTCTGCCCCTGTGCTCAGCACTGCTCAGGACACACCTTGAGTGCTGTGTCCAGTTCTGGGCCCCTCCATTCAAGAGAGATGTTGAGGTGCTGGAAGGTGTCCAGAGAAGGGCAGCAAGGCTGGGGAGGGGCCTGGAGCACAGCCCTGTGAGGAGAGGCTGAGGGAGCTGGGGGTGTGCAGCCTGCA